>JAXQQM020072581.1:0-86220 GCA_034641835.2 Pinus albicaulis
GATCGTTGTTCAAACTCATCGTAGTCCTTGATTTGTCCATCAAAGAATTAATATATGAAGCCATGATCTTTAGAGACAGGGGGGCGGTTTTTGAGAAAGAGAGTTTAGTTGAAAGACTTTTACATTTTTTCTGTAATCTAATGGTTTATTGACTCTTGGTTGTGAGAGAACTCCATCTATAATGCTTTATGTTGGTTCAAAATAAGACACAGGTTTTATTCATTTTCTAAAGTTCTGAGTTAGCCCAGTAGTATTTCACTGGCGCTAAGGGCCCGGCTCTGGTGGAATCACTTCGCTGTTTGTATTCTTAATTCTTGTTTACTATTGTGTGAAGTGTGTTTAATGTTTATTTCCACTAAAGAATTGATTTATTGTTGTTAGATCAAGTACAGAGCCATTGCTATTTCATTTCTTACAGGAAACGCATTCGTCGATCAAGTTACCTTGTTATCATTATATAGCTTTGCTATTCTGCATCTGAATTAATTTTTTGTTCCATTACTTTATGGTTTGTTATGATTGATCGTTATATAGTGATTGACTGTCGACAGGCTTGAGTGTGAAGATTTAGTTGTTTGATCGCATTAGAATTTTAATTGTTGTTCATTTCATACTATTGTTCTATTTCTGTTCATTATAGTCTTCGATTTTCAAATAGACAAGTTATGGTTACATGCTGTTGTTCCTTTCCAAATTTCATTCCTTTTAAGTTCTTTTGCTTTCGTTTCAATTTCTTTAAGATCTCCAACTGTAGAGGATAGAGGTTATTGCTCCAAGTCCCCAGATTGGTTATCTTACATCGATTTCTAAGGGAAAGAGTTACTGCTACTGCATCCCTGATCGATGTTTTGCAAGATTGATGTAGTTTAATCTTTCCATTCATGTCATTGTAATTAGGTTTCTTTATGAGCATTTATTACTTTTGCATTTGATATTCTATACTACATCTTCACAGCATTGCTATTAGATAATTGTAGCTTCAGACAGAGTACACTCTTGATATAAAAAGTCGCCCCCAGATTGATGATTAATGTAGGCTAATTAAGTGTTCAAACGATACCTTTTTATGACCCAACATTTTGGCACCGTTGTCGGGGAGAGTGTATGTCATTTTAAAGGAGTAATTCACAGCTGATTTTCTTCTTCTTGTGGAGAATTGGGTATTAAAGACGGAAGGTAAGCACCTGCGCACTGGGCAAGAAACACACTTGCTCGCAGCCCGCTTCACAGCAGAAGTAGGTAAGCTTATTTTTTTGGGTAGGAATGAAGGTTTGTTTCTTTGAATGAATAAACCAATTAAGCGAAACAAAATTCCTCCTAAAACTGAAAAACATAAGGGACTGGTGACCCTTGGGCGCATGACCTTTATTAACGAAATCCTTAAAAGAACTGAATCTCAGCCATTAGTAGGATTTAAAAGAACTACTTCTAGACAACCTACTAGTTCCCTTCAAGCTACAGAGTCACCATCTGAAGCCTTCGCTGAGATACACAGTCAAATAGAGGGAATTAAGCAAGATTCCCAAGAAATTGAGAATCCTTGCATAAGTTTCCTTCAAGAAGGGAACTCTAGCAATCTTTGAGAAGGAGAAGGGGAAACGGGAGAAACCAGAGACTCAAAATCTCCTATTAAAATTTCCCAAACAATAAGCAGCCCAAATAAGGGGAGTGTTGTTCAACTTATTCAGAACCAAGGTCCTAAATCACCTCAAATAGTAGGACAATAGGGAATACTTATTATCCCAGACAAAGGGAGTGCTGTCAAAGCTATTCCTACCCCTGCTCGTCAACCTAGAAATTCCTAGGAAATCCCAGAGGGGTATTGGCATATCTTCGATCAAATGGCTCAGAACCAAAATCAGAACCAATAGACCTCTACGCTGCAATATCCTATAGTGGATACTGCAGTCAACGCACCTATGAAAGTTATTCCCCTTCAACATATTCCCACATTTCATGGCTTAACATCAGAAGACCCAGATGTGTTTTTGTTTGAATTTGATGTGCTATGTAGAGGATATGATTACACCACCGACGCCCAAAAACTAAAACTATTCCCTTCTACGTTAAAAGGGGCAACCTTACAATGGTTTATAGGATTAGGTGGGGGTGTCATAACTGATTGGGATCATATGAAGGCTGCATTTTTAAAGAAATATCAAGATCATTGTAGGTCTCAGGAATTAAAATATGAAATATTCCAAATGACAAAAAAACCAAATGAGACCTTGGAAGAGTATGTGGAATGGTTCCAATACAATATTCAGAGATCCCCTTATGCATCTTCACCCTTACCTGATAATCTTTTGAAAACCGCATTAACTAGGGGAATGAAAGATCAATGGGTTGAAACATTGAATAGTATGGGAAAAGGTGATATATATCAGGAAAACTATCCTGACATCGTTGATTTGTGTATCAGGTGCTCGAGGGGAAATACAAGGTTGAAATCAACAGAATGTGATATAATTACAAGGGAAACTAAGACCTCTAATGAATGTGTGACTCGTGCAGAGATTGGAAATCTACTAGAAGACTTTAAGACAGACATACTTGGGACTCTAACAACGCAGTTCGACATTATGCAAGCCAAACAGAAATAGGCAGAAGCAGAGAAAAACTTGGCAATATTCTACCCCGGATGTAGAAAGAAACACAACCACAAAGAATGCCCATTGGATGTGATTAAAGTCTGTGCCATTTGCATGAAATATCACCCTATAGAAGGATGCCCTTTGCTTTGTGGCCTAAAATTAGTTTATAAGGAGGCAGAAGAAGAATCAGAAGTAGTATGTCTGCTTAACCAGTGCCGACAATGGTAGCCACGACCATCAGGTATGTCAAATGATTCATTTTCTTTTTAGCCTCCTCAATACAATGCTCAACAATATAGTGGGATGTGGCAGAATCAACCACCTTTCTCCAATTGGTCACAATAGCCATTTCCTCCCACATCTTGGCCCAATCAAACAAACCAAAATAACTGGCCTAACTTTCCTTTCTACCCACCATTTTTCCCTACACAATGGTCCCCCTCTACTTCCCAGAGTCAGGCTTGGCAGTCAAACTAGAAAAAACCTACAAATCAGCCAGCTGGATCAATTCCTCTCTCTCAACCTACACTTCCAGCCACTTATACAAACCCCCAGACCAATTTAAGGCCACAATTCCCAGCCCAACCCAACCCAAACCCAAACAATAGGCCAGTTCAGTTTTTCCAAATAATGGAACCCCCAGAAGTAGAAACTGAACTGAGGGAGTGCAATGATCTTCAATTAAGGTCTGGGCACATAGTGGAAATAGAGAGAAACAATGATGACCATATTGAAGATCCGTTACCTATAGAACAAACAGAACAAAATGAGAAGGAAGTTCAACAACAACGAAGTCAAAAACAAGTAACAAATTCCTCTCCACCATTCCCAGAACGATTAATTATACCTCGTCCATTAGAACAACCTAATTTTGATCTTCTGGGAGAATTAAAAAATTTATGTATAAAAATCCCTCTCCTCCAAGCTATTCAAGATATTCCTATATACGCAAAAAATGTTAAGGAATTATGCATAAAGAAGCCAAAGAGGAGAACAACAACCAATCCTACTGTCCAAATAGTCGATACCTTATCTGACTTATTATCAGGAATGGAAACACCCATTAAATATGAATACCCAGGAAAACCTATAGTGATAGTACAGATCAATGGCCAATCATTTCCAAATGCCTTAGTTGATTTGGGAGCAGCAATTAATATTTTAACTACCACCTGTCAAAAATTTGGCATTACATCACTAGAACTAACAACAACCTTGTCGGAATTGGCTGACCGATCAGTAGTCAAACCAGAAGGTACATTACAAGATGTAATGGTATTTGTAGATTCGTGGGAATACCCTGCTGACTTCCTGGTTATCAATCCAAAGAACCGACTAGATGAACATCCATTAATTTTAGGTAGACCTTGGTTGGCAACTGTCGATGCTTATATTGGATGCTGACAAGGCAACATGACCATAACAAAGGGAAATTATGTCAAGAATTTAGCCCTATATCCCCCAACCCAGCCAAGTCTATCAATAATCAAAACAAGAAAACCACCTGCATCATATCTTATGGAAAATATGAGATCACCTTTAACTATAGAAAATGCTCTTGATTTTGAAGATCAAATAGAGGATGATATCATTAATAATTTTATTAATAAATCACAAACCAGATCTCATTTGCAATTTCACATGATCAAGGTAGCATTCGATAATAAAGAAGAAGAAGATCCTTTCAAAGATATTCCTGATCAAGCAATACCTACTACTTCTGTGTACAATGGCAAGGTTGTAGAAATTGAGCTGGGTAAAACTCTAAACATCAACAAGAATCTCACTGCTGAACAAGACGAGAAATTGGTCCAATTATTACGAAAATACAAAGCAGCCTTTGCATGGGATTACCCCGATATCAAAGGAATTGATCCTCAATTGTGTACTCACCACATTTATATTGAAAAATATGCAAGACCCATCTGTCAACCTCAAAGGAGATTAAATCCTCACCTTAAAGATATTGTGAAAGCTGAATTACAAAAACTATTGGACGTTAATTTCATCTACGCAATATCTGATAGCAAGTGGGTCTCCCCATTAGTGGTGGTACCAAAAAAGAATGGAAAGTGGAGGATATGTGTAGACTGCCATGAACTTAACAAGGCAACACAGAAAGACCACTTTCCCCTTCCTTTCATTGACCAGGTATTAGACACATTGGCAGGGAAGAAATTATTTTCTTTCCTGGATGGCTTCAGTGGGTATAACCAAATACAGATTGCCCCTGAAGACCAGGACAAACTACTTTTACCTGCCCATGGGGAACATTTTCCTACCGAGTCCTACCTTTTGGCCTATGCAATTCCCCTGCTATATTCCAAAAGGAAATTCTCAACATCTTTGCAGACTTAATAAATGAAGGCCTCGAAGTATATATGGATGATTTCACGCTTTATGGGGATGACTTTGAGCCTGCATTAGAAAACCTAGAAAAGGTATTGCAAATATGTATTGACACTAGGCTTTGCTTAAGCCACGAAAATTTTCTTATGATGATGACCGAAGGAGTTATCTTAGGGCATTATATTTCAGCAGTTGGAATTCAAGTGGACCCAGCTAAAATTCAAATAATCTTGTTAATTCCTACACCCACTACACAAACAGAGGTATGTAACTTTCTTGGATTTTCTGGTTACTATAGAAGAATTATAGAACATTATTCTCGAATAGCTGCACCTTTATATGCACTGACTAGAAATACTGATTTCATTTGGACAGATAAATGTGACAATGCCTTTAATGATCTGAAAAAGCTCGTTTCAACAGCCCCAGTGCTGAGGGGCCCAAATTGGAATTTTCCATTCCAAATTTCATCCGATGCCTCAGACACAGCAATTGGAGCAGTACTTGGGCAGGAGGAAGACAAGAAGCCATATGCAATTTATTATATTAGCAAAAATCTATCCCCTGCTGAATTAAATTATACCGTGAATGAGAAAGAATTTTTAGCTATAGTTCATGCTATAAACAAATTTAGAGATTACATAACTGGGTATCCTGTAGTACTGTATACTGATCACTCTGCCATTAAGTTTTTAGAAAATAAACCTATTACAAACGGAAGAGTGACAAGATGGTTGATTTTACTGCAGGAATTTGATATCACAATCAAAGATCAATCGAGCAAAGAAAACCCTGTAGCTGACTTTCTGTCAAGAATGCCAAAGCCAACAGATACAGAAGCAGTTGAAGACCACTTTCTGGATGAACATCTCTTCACTGTTACTACCAGAACACCATGGTATGCTGATATAGAAAACTATTTGGCAATAGGTAAATTGCCTAAACATCTATCCCTTAATGAACGTAAGCAAATAATACACCATAGTACCCATTTTTCCTAGATTGGGGGTACTTATTTCATACAGGTGCAGATATGAAAATAAGGAGATGCGTTAGGGAGGATGAGGTATTCAACATCTTGAAAGCATGCCATAATGGACAGTGTGGCAGACATTTTGCAGATCATAGAACTACCCATAAAGTTTTACGAACAGGCTATTATTGGCCTACTATCTTTAAAGATGCTAAAAAATTTGTGTAGGCCTGTGATAGCTATCAGAGGGCAGGTCGCCCTGGGTAGTTCGATGAAATGCCCTTGAACCCTCAACTAGTGATTGAACCGTTTGAACGTTGGACCCTTGACTTTGTTGGTCCTATTATCCCCCCATCAAACCAAAAAACATACATCCTAGTTGCAACTGAGTATGTCACCAAATGGGTTGAAGCAGAGCCTCTTTCAAAAGCTACAGAGGATTCTATAATATAGTTTCTTTTCCAAATCTTTGTGCGCTATGGCCTCCCAAGAGACATAATCACAGATGGAGGGCCACAGTTCGTAGGTAATAAATTAGCTGAAACATTGAAAAAATACCACATTCAGCACAAAATTACAACTCCATATCACCCACAGGCCAATGGCCAAGTCGAGAGCACGAACAAAGTAATCGAATCTATATTAACAAAAACCGTTGCCTCACATAGACGAGATTGGGCCCACAGATTGCCAAAAGCATTGTGGGCATATCGAACAACATGGAGACCTACCACAGGATATTCGCCATACCAATTGGTATTTGGAAAAGAACCCATCTTTCCTATAGAATTCGAAATTCAAACATTAAGAACAGCTCAAAAGGTGGGTCTAAATTTGAATGAAGCCCAGGCTAAAAGACTACAGCAAATTAATGAGTTAGATGAAATTAGGCTCTCTGCTCTTCAGCACACAACATTAATTCAACAACAGAGAGCCAAATGGCATGACGCCCATATCAAAGAAAAGATCTTCCACAAAGGAGACTAGGCACTCCTATATGATTCTCGGTTTCAGGGTTTCCCCGGAAAGCTCCAGACAAGATGGCTTGGACCCTATGAAATACAGAAAGTGCATGATAATGGCACTATTACATTAGTTACCATTGATGGATCTGGACATTCCTTTAAGGTAAACAGTCATCGAGTATGATTGTATCACAAGCTGCTTACCCGGGAATCCTTTTACCAACAGTTACGGGAAGATTCTACCATGGAAATTCTCGTTGAAGGGGAGAATTCCTCCTCGGCACCAGTTTGATAAATCATTTCATTTTAATTTTGAACATAAAGCATTTTTTATGTTTTCTTGATTGTTGTTTTATGGAATTTGTTTTTTTAAAACATTCTTCTAATATTACTTCTTTATTTCTTCATCGTTTGCTTCATTAAATTCGGTTTCTTTAAAAATAAAAATAAAAATAAAAATAAAAAGAAAAAGAAAAAATTCTATTTATTTCGTTTGCTTTGCTGTTCCTTTCTAAAGGAACAACACTTCTGTTGTTCCTTTTGAAAGGAACAACAGTTTCGCAGAGTGCTTTTGTTGTTCCTTTCTAAAGGAATAACACTTTCGCAGAGTATTTTTCTGCTATTCCTTTTGAAAGGAACAGCAGTTCCGCAGATTGTTTTTGCTGTTCTTTTTTTAAAAGGAACAACACTTTTTGAGTGATTGTTTTTTTTTTTTTTTTTTTTAAGCCAACATTTTGAATTTTTGATCACTTTTCTAAAGGAAAATATATCATTTATATACAATCATACAAATTAAAGCTTACTGTAATCAGAAAATCAAAAGAAATAGTCATTTTTAAGGAAATTGTCTAGTAATGATAAAAAAAAAAAGGAAAAAGGGGCATGATCAATAACATAACTTTGCTATTTTATTACCATTAAATTAATCTGATCGATTATTTTTATCATGATTGGTTCTTTCCCACATGCTATAGCTTTCTTTGATATTTATCTATGAAATGGGAATAAGGGCATATTTTTTCTATTAAGATGTCCAGACTTCTTCCACCATTCCTACTCTTAAGGAGTGTTGAGCCATCCCTTATGAATAACTAAGGAAAAGTGTTGTTTGAAAAAGAAAAATATTTACATATTTTAATGATTTTGTAGATGGAGGATAGGGGGTCTCATTAAGAGCCAGCCTATCGTGATCATAGGGAAGGCAGTGAAGTGGCATTCCCATCGTGGCCACCAAACCAGGGAAATGGTCCAATAGACAATTGAAAAAAATCAAGAAGTCCTTGGAACAGGAGGTCTCAGCACGAGCCGCCCTGCCCACCTTTCACTTCTTCCCAGTGAACGGCATTGTGGTTTACTGGTCACCAAGCCAGCACAATGGCCTCCGTCTTGATACTCAACAAAAAAAAGAAGAAGCATTTCCTCTGTATGAATAAAGGACAATGGTTCCGTGGGTAAGAAAGCAACTCTGTCAAGGTTATGGACACCTGTGGGCAACATAGCTCTGTTAATGGTATTGAAGTCACATTTATACACATCAATAGTTATATCTAACCCTTTTCCTATATCTCTATTTAATATCAAATGAAAAGCATGAATTCCTTACTTTTACTTCCGAACCTATTATACATGAAAATCATTACAAATCGATCATATTAGTTTAACATGGTAAATAATGCAACTGTATTTATGTCAATCTTAAGCTGTCCCTTCTCCTCGTATTTGAATCATTAAAAAGCGATTTTATATTCATTACCGATTCATCACATGCATTGATTTCAGTAATCGCTATAATTTGATTGAATGTATCATAATTACGCCTGCTTTTTACTGATGTCCTATTGTTGTGCCACACTTGCCACCCTTAATTGATGGTCGAGGATGACCTATCGTTCATTCGGGGGGTGCGGATGTCTGCATGCAGATCAAACTCCGAGATTTCTTTACCTGTATACGGACTAAATCTCCGCATTTTAGGAAATAACAAGTTTCAATGAACTGTGTTGTGTTGTTCCATTGTGATTAGTGTGTGTTGCGAAAAAAATTAACAGAGTGAAGAGATGGGAGGATGGCCAATTCATAGTGAACCTCAGGTGCTGATCGTCTCTAATGTTGCACAAGCAATTTTAGAAAGACTGGGGTGGATTAAATATTTCATGAGGATGCAACAACCCCATGAAGCAGTGGCCACCGAATTTTTATTAAACCTACAGGAAGGATCCTCCACGGTCAGAGGAAGACAGATAGCTGTATCCGACAAGATAATTGCAGAAGTGTCCGGCATCCCCGCACTAGGGACTATTTGGACTCAGAAAAAGATTAGGATTCGAGAATCCATGAAGATTTTTCAAGATGACGGACAAAGGTTAGTTATCAAAAGTAAAGGAGTCCAGCCAGCGTCATTAGGAGAACCATGAACAGAGTTGGCCAAGATTGTGCAGGCTTACATAATGTGCGACAGAAGAAAGGATGTGGTAAGACCTCGCCACCTTAAGCTACTGGCTGTATTAAAACAGAAATGCACCATTAATTTTCCTACATTTTAAAATTCTTTGTTGCATGATACTGCTCATGGAATAAGAAAATCCCAACATGCAGATATGGTGGTCAGCCACCATTGTCTAATTCGATTAATAGTAATTCATAACCTCACCCAGCAACATACCAGCTGGGAAGAATTAATATTTTCCATTGACGGAGGGTTAGCTCTACCTACTCCAAAATGCAAGAGGATGGATAGCTCAATAGCTGAGCCCTCTACTCATAGACAATCCCTCCGATTGAAACGAAGTAGGAGGATGGTGGAAGGACTTCCGGGCAGCAGCAGCCAGCCCTTGGAATTGCACAGCTCAGAGGAGGAACAACCTCCAAAATTGGAGGGAGTAAGTCCTCGTACTGATGAGGAAGAGGAATTGGAAGGATAAATTCGCTACTCAGACGAAGAAGAAATAAGTCACCATACCAGTAGCGAAAAACAACCCAGTGCAGAGGAAGGAGAAGTTCATTATTCGAAAGAAGAAGAGATCGAAGGAAATACAGAGGAAGAAGAAGTTGAAGGAGAAATTTGGTATTCAGATGAGGAGGAAGGAATCTACCACACCTGTGAGGAGGATGAGGACAATCATAGCAGCAATAAGGATGAAACAGAGCCTCCCGAAAATGTCATCGTAAGCCCTTTACAGGATGACCAATTGGCCCAGATTTTGGCCAATATGAGAAATTATGCACGGCCTCATAGCCCCTTGGACCTCAATATTGATATTAATCAACTACCAGAGTACTCTGCTATTGGTAAAGGAACAATTGCAAAAAATCTGAATGAAATAGAAAACCCTAGCGAAGCTAGGGTTGCTTCTCCTGAGAGGCATGAACAGGAGAAAGAGAACACTAAACCAATATCTCAACCTGGAAGCCCCCAGGAAATTGCAAAGTCAACTGAGAAGATGATTCCCGAGGAATCTAGCCAAGGGCATGTGAACATGAAAGAAGAACCCCAAGAAGAGGGGCAAGAAGAAGATTTAACTGAAGGCACGACTGATATAAATCAAAACCCTATTGAGAAAACGAGTTCAGATGAACAAGACGTTGTTCCTTTAAGAAAGAGGAAGAAAACAACTAAGGTTGAGAAGCTTCGCAGGGAACGGATAAAGCTTCATAAACTGATAGAACGGCTCAGGCAAACCATTAGGGTTCTGAGAATGAAACAAATGCCTAAGCGAGCTCCTAAAAGAAGAAACATTGCTATCAAAAGAAGTTTCAAAAAGAGAAGGGTGACCGCTAATAAGAATCCCCAAGTAGTAGAAGAAACCATACCTGAGCCTAACTATGAGGATGTGGAGCAGCAAATGGCTGTCCCAACATAATTTGTTCCAGAGGAACCTATTCTAAGAGAAACTATGCAATCTAGCAACAACACACTTTTAGCGATCCAACACTAGTCAGACTTCAAGAAGAATTGACACAGGCCCGAATTGAAAGACAGAGATTGGAGAAAGATACTGTCCCAAGAAAGAAATATCAAGAATTGTAGCAACAAATGAAAATTATTCATGAAGCAGAAGCTGAAGCTCATGAAAAACGTCGAGAAGCGGAGATAAAATCTGATAAGGTAATGAAACAATTAAAACTAGCCTACAATCAAATGGACACTCTCTGCTCCTTGTATATTCATGTCTTAGCCTGTAGGTGCCCCGCCAAAAACTATGTTTTTTTTTTACTAGAAAGATATTTACAATTAAAGATCAAGGTAGTTAGGGCTGGGAAATCCATAGAGCTAAGAACCATAAACGACTTGGTATCATGCTGCAAACTTTATGGGATCAAAGTACAACGCCTGTTGTGTGAATTTTACTTGCATAATCTAATTCTTGAAAATGACTGTGAATCAAACCCTAGCCCTTTTATTGGAGATGTTCAGTTTCAGGCATTCATTTCCTTTGCCGTAAATCAATTAAAGTGGCTTAAAGCCTATAATGCCTTTCAAAGGCAGGAAAATGAATTAGATCTATGGGTCAGAAGTGAACCTCATGACCCACTTCAATTTTGGGCTAGACAGAAAAGTCTAATGACAAAGGAAGGCGTTACCCAAACCGTGGGGCCTGTCCACAAATCAATCATTTTGAATGGAACAGACTATTTTTCATCCATTAGAAACCAAGCTTATATAGCAGCCAAGGTCCGGTGGAGAACCTCGAATCAGAATGTGGAAAATAGGGAACCATTTAATTATAGAATTTTTGGGCTAGCTGCAAACTGTTTGATCTCCTATAGCCATATTGTTTTAAAAGAAGGACCATTCTGGTTAGGATGTAGGTTCCACAACCCTATTGCATGGTACCCTGCCTCGAACTACAGAGCTATTTATGAGCTCCCTGAAGGCCAGACAGAACATATTTTTGAGGAATTAGCTGCACTACATGGTTTTAGACCTTTCAATGACAAACCTTATCCGGCTTATTCTTTGACTGCTCTCCATGTGAACTATAGTTTTCATGAGGACATGAAAAAGATTAAATAGGGGGGTATGTTGGGCAGTGAAAGAGGTATGAAATTACTATGAATTTATTCATTCTTTTACCATAGATATACCTCTGTTTGCCTTGGAAAGGTAATTTATCATATAATTGCAATAGAATTGGAAAGGTTTATGTTTAGTACAAAAAGATGACTAAAGGTTATTTTTGATTGACAAAACAGGAATTCGAAGAGGTGAACAGCTATACCAAAGGCATGGCTGAGAATAATCTAACTGTTGCTCCATCAGCATTGAACCATATCCAGCTGAAGGCAAGGAGATCTGAACAAATCACCTAGAAAAGGTAGGGGACAGCTCGGCCTTGAACAGAGTAAATAGAATGATGACTAAACAGAAATGAGTGAATCCCTCAGGATCCTTCAATCTTGAGGGATCGTTTTTCAAAATCATTGTAGTCCTTGATTTGTCCGTCGAAGAGTTAATATATGAAGCCATGATCTTTAGAGACAGGGGGACGGTTGTTGAGAAAGAGAGTTTAGTTGAAAGACTTTTACATTTTTTCTGTAATCTAATGGTTTATTGACTCTCGGTTGTGAGAGAACTCCATCTGTAATGCTTTATGTTGGTTCAATATAAGACACAGGTTTTATCCATTTTCTAAAGTTCTGAGTTAACCCAGTGGTATTTCACTGGCGCTAAGGGCCCGGCTCTGGTGGAATCACTTCGTTGTTTGTATTCTTAATTCTTGTTTACTGTCGTGTGAAGTGTGTTTAATGTTTATTTCCACTACAGAATTGATTTATTGTTGTTAGATCAAGTACAGAGCCATTTCTATTTCATTTCTTACAGGAAACGCATTCGTCGATCAAGTTACCTTGTTATCACTATATGGCTTTGCTGTTCTGCATTTGAATTAAGTTGTTGTTCCATTAATTTATGGTTTGTTATGATTAATCGTTATATAGCGATTGACTGTCGAAAGGCTTGAGTGTGAAGATTTAGTTGTTTGATCACATTAGAATTGTAATTGTTGTTCATTTCATACTACTGTTCTATTTCTGTTCATTATAGTCTTCGATTTGCAAATAGACAAGTTATGGCTACATGCTGTTGTTCCTTTCCATATTTCATTCCTTTTAAGTTGCTTTGCTTTCATTTCAATTGCTTTAAGATCTCCAACTATAGAGGATAGAGGTTATTGCTCCAAGTCCCCAGATTGGTTATCTTACATCGATTTCTAAGGGAAAGAGTTACTGCTACTACATCCCTAATCTATGTTTTGCAAGATTGATGTAGTTTAATCTTTCCACTCATGTCATTGTAATTAGGTTTCTTTACGAGCATTTATTACTTTTTCATTTGATATTCTTTACTACATCTTCAGAGCATTGCTCTTAGATAATTGCAGCCTCAGACAGAGTACACTCTTGAAATAAAAAGTCACTCCCGGATTGAGGATTAATGTAGGCTAATTAGGTGTTCAAAAGATACCTTTTTATGACCCAACACTCTACCATACCATAGTGAATTTTTTAGGGAATAACAATGTGATTGGTATATGAAGAGTGCTCGCTGCTAGATATCATTGAACTGTCTTTTCCCTTGACTGTGTTGTCAGAGGTTTATTGAAATTGCCTTTGACTACTTTTCAAAACCCAAGTTCAAGGTAACATAAGAATCAGTTGTCTTCTTATGCCCTACATGATGATTCCCTTTTGGAAAGGTTATGCAGCACTGCCTTTGGAGGAGATTATGGAGCACTGTTGATCAACATCACTCAGTCTTTTGTATTCATGTGACTTGGATAATGATCTCTGTTCTTTAGGCAACTTTTGGATTTAAAACCATATATATTAGCTGCTCTTTAATCATTTCACTTCATTTGCTTTATTGATGGAAAAACCCCTTCAACATGGGGGACCTGTTTGAACTTTTCCCTTTGCTCTTATTTGCCTATATGATCATCATTCAATTACACCCCTTCAGAGATGTAAAAACAAAATATTTTGAACCTTGGAGAGCTCTTTTGGTATTTCGTGGAGATTTTGCCTGATCTAAGCATATTTATTCAAACAATGAACATCCTCATCCTTTCCTGATTTGGATCTTTGTTGAACTTCTTCTAAAATGAGACAAAGCGACCTCTTAGTGGTGTGTGACCTATGGATAGAACAATGCTTGCTTTGCAGAATAGGGAAAAATTTAAGGCTAACTAGTACTAGGCACATGATTTTTGTCTTAAGATATCTTAGCCAAGGAAAAACTCCCTAAACACCACTATCTAACTTAGGGGCAATTTTGACAGATTCTGAGTGTTTTCTTAGGCATGATCAGATTGTCGTATGACAAGATGATCAGGGATAGAGTAGCAGACACTTTGTCAACCTTTGGATAGTGAATGGCATGAGAAACAAGGGTAAATGATAGCAAATAATCAAAGCTATGACAGTTATAGACAGGTATACTTTGTTGAAGCGAGATAGGTCTTGAGAACTGGAGTTTGTTCTCATCATAGATTGACAAGAAGGGTTCGGCAGACAAAAGTTGTTTTTGGGTGTTTTCTAAATGAAAAATTGACAGTTTGAGATTAGCTTCTAGAAAACTCAGCTAAGGAAACTAGTCATCAACAACAGGTAAAAAATACTGATGACTAACAGTAACAATATTTATTCATATATATATTAGAGTGAGGATGTAGAGGAAGAGTTCTTTGTGCTAATAACCTTCAAACTAGATTTCTCAGAGAGATGTTTGATGAAAGAATCCTTGGAGGATGGGCAGTGGTATAATCTCAGGCGATGTCCATTTTCTATGAATGAAGCACGTGTATCATCAATTGTGACTAGCTTGATTGTTCCATTATCAAATACAGTGTCCACCTTGTCAGGTCCCATCTAGCGAGTGCAAAGCTTTCCCTTAAAATCCTTAAAACGAGAGTCATAAAGTAATGCCCAGTATCCCCTATGAAACACCTTGTTTTTTATAAACATATCGTGCCATTTCATTCTCTGCTGCTGGATAGTAGTAGTCCTCTGGACAACCATTGAATGGATTTCATCTAGTTCATTAAGCTGGGCCAGTCAGTGTTTCTGGGAATCTGACAGATCTAAACCAACTTCAAGAGTTGTTATGAGTGTAATGATTTCAAATTCTATTGGAAACAACGGGTATTTCCCATAAACCAACTCAAATGGTGAAAACCCAGTTGTGTTCCTCCATGTTGTTCTATATGCCCAGAGAGCTTCAGGTAGCATCTGAGCCCAATCCCGATGATGGTATGCCATATTTTTTGTCAAGATATTTTCCAATGTCTTGTTTGTGCTTTCCACTTTTCCATTCGCCTGGGGGTGGTATGGAGATGTCACCCTGTGCTTGACCCCATATTTCTACATAAGCTTTGCTATCATGTGTGATGTAAATTGTGCTCCTCCATCTGAAACAATCTCTCTTAGAGTACCGTAACGAGAAAAAATTTCTTCAAATATAAAATCTGAAACCACCTACTCTGTTTCTTTCGCAACAACTTTGGCTTCTACCCACTTAGTCACATAATCTATATAGACCAAAATGTGAACCTTTTGCTGGGAGGGTGGGTTGAAGGGTCCAACGAAGTCGATAGCTCATTTCTCAAAATTTTCGAGGACTACCTATGCCTGAAAAGGAATTTCATCAACTCGACTAGGCTGCCCCATGCACTGGCAACTATCACACCTCTTGACGTAATTTTGAGCATCCCAAAAGATAGAAGGCCAGTAATATCCCATTTGTATCACCTTATGGTCTGTTATTTTATCTGAAAAATGCCCCCCACAAGGGCCATCATAGGCAACCTTCAGTACTTCATAAATATCGTCCTCAGATACACAGCGTTGGATCTACTTATCGGCTCTTGTATGAAAGAGGTACCCTACCATCCAAGAATATTGGGCACTGTGATGAATAATTTTTCGTTGTTCCCTATATGAAAAATGATGGGGCACCTTCCCTGTAGCAATATAGTTAGAAATATCTGCATAACACGGAGGATTAGTAGAGATTGCAAAAATATTCTCATCGAGAAAACTATCTTCTATAGGTGTGCATTCATCATTGTTATCCATTCTAGACAGAAAATCAGCAACTACATTATCTTTTCCTGGTTTTTCTACTATTGTGATATCAAATTCTTGAAGCAATAACAACCATCTTGTAATACGGCCAAGAGTGATAGTTTATTCATCAAATACCTTATTGCTACATGATCAATATGTACAAGAGTAGGATACCTGGTGATGTAGTGCTGGAACTTTTTGATAGCATAAATGACAACCAAGAATTCTTTCTCCATCACTGTGTAATTCAATTCAGCAGGAATTAAATTCTTGCTAACATAGTAAACTGTATACAGTGTTTTGTCTACCTACTGTTCTAAAATAGCTCCTACTGCTGTCAAAGAAGCATCAACATGTATGTGAAATGGTAATGCCCAATCGAGTCCTCGGAGGATTGGAGCCTTGCAAACCATCCCCTTGATTTTCGTGAAAGCTGCTTCACAGTCTTCAGTCCACAAGAATTCTGCATCTTTTGTTAGCAATTAAAAAAGTGGATGTGCTATTTTAGCAAAATTTTCTATAAAGTGTCTGTAATAACCAACACGACCAAGAAAGCTACGTACCTGTGTGGGTTTCTTGGGTACCGAGAAGTGTAATATTACCTCTACTTTGGCCAGATCAACTCAAATTCTAGCAGCTGAGAGTAAATGTCCCAATACTATTCCTTCTTCCCTCATTATATGAAATTTGACTATACTCAGAGATACATGGGTTTGCTTACATCTTTTGAGTACTTTCTCCAAATTCTCCAATCCCTCTTCAAATTATTTTCCATATGGAGTAAAATCATCCATATAGATTTCAATGTTGTCATCGACTAAATCAAAAAAAAAAAAAAATCCCAGAATTTCCCTATGGAAGGTTGCAGGAGGATTGCATAGGCCAAATGGGAGGACCTTGTATGCAAAGGTCCCCCATGGGCATGTGAAAGTTGTTTTATCCTGGTCTTCCAGGGCTATCTAGATCTGATTATACCTGCTAAACTAGTCTAGGAAGGAAAAGAACTTCTTCCCAGCCAAGATGTCTAGGACTTGGTCAATGAGTGGCAAAGGGAAATGGTCTTTTTGAGTTTCCTTGTTTAGCTCTCTGTAATCTATGCAGATCCACCATTTACCATTCCTTTTAGGAACAAAAACTAGTAGAGATACCCATTGGCTATCCGAGATGGGGTAAATTAAACCTACATCCAATATTTTTTGCAATTCCTCTTTGGAAATGTTCTTTAGAGCAGGATTCATTCTCCGTTGGGGCTGTGTCATAGGGCGGAAATATTCCTTAATATAAATATGATGAGTACATAAGTTAGCAGGGATCCCCTTCAAATCGATATAATCCCAAGCAAAAGCTTCCTGATGGTCTTGAAGGACTTTTAAAAGTTGCTTTGTCTAGGATTCTGACAGATTCAGGTTGATATTGAGTGTTTTCCCTGGTTCAATCTCAATTGGAATACTATCATGGGATGAGGTTACAGGAATGTATTGAATTTCATCTTCTGGTTCAAATTTTTCCTATGTCTCACAGCTCATAGTAGATTCTAAAATTTTACAAGTTGAACTGGAAACAGAACTGATATCATTAATAAAAGTGTTAATGGCATTATCCTCAATTTCTGTTTTGAATTGAAGGGACTACCCAATAGTGAGGATTGGTATAACTTCTTCATTTTCAGGTTTAGGCTCTTCTATTGGTAGAGGTTTCTGACTGGCTAATAATTTTTCAGATGGGTTGGGTTCTCCAGGAGAGTAGAGAGTAAGATTCTTTGTAACCATCCCATTTGATATAATCATATGCCAATATCAGCACCCTATGTAGGCATCTGCGGTTGTGAGCCAAGGTCTTCCCAAGATCAATGGGTGACCACCAACTGAGGATTGTTTCTATAATACAAAGAGGTCCACAGGGTAGGGCCATGAATCTACTGAAATAGTCACATCTTCCAATTTCCCTACCGTTTTAATTGTACACCTATCCGCTAGTTCCAAGATAGTAGGAGTTGACTTAATATTTCCAAGACCTAATGTATTCATTGTTTTGGAGGTAATAATATTGATGGAAGCACCCAAATCTACCAGTACATTTGGGATTTCAACCCCATTGATTTGTATTTTTAGAATTCGATTTCCTGGGTCTCCATATTTTATAGGCATGGTCTTTCCTAGCATGATGTCGGATAGTCTACCCATCACATGAATGGTTAACAGATCCCCTGGTTTCTTCCCAGGTTTCTTAAAGCAGTAATATTTGAGAGTTTTTGCATATATAGGTACATCCCTCATAGCTTAGAGCAGGGGTATTTTGACAAAAATATTTTTCAATTCCCCAAGGAAGTCAAACTCTGCTTAAGGGTTTTGTTTGTTCTGGGTTAATCTTTCAAGATATGGTGGGGTGAGTGGACGACCCTGGTTAAGAACAGTTTGGGGAGGTGTTTGGTTTTTCATGTTCTAGTCTGGTTTATCCCCAACTATCCTCTTTTTTGCTTCTATAACTTCATTGTCAATCTGTTCTATGATAATAGGTGAAGTGGGAACATTTACTACCCAACCAGATCATAAGTTTATCTCATTAGTTCTTGCGGTAGAAATGCTATAAGATGGAAGGTTAAGAGTATCTATTTTTTGGACCCCTTTATTATTAGGATTTGGATTGGGTTGGATAGGAAGCTAGGGTCGAAAGGCTGGGCTACATGGAGGTACATTGGAGGGCAACTGAAGTTGTTGTTGAGGCATAGATTGGGGAAACTGATCAGTAGGAGAGGGTCCACACCAGTTTTGATTCCACGAAGGATTCGAACTGGTCTGGGGAGCCCATTATTGCCAGGGGGATATTGATACTGAGACCACATATGTGAAAAAGGTACTGACTGGGGGCCCATATTAAAATTATTAAAATACTGAGATGGGTCCTAAGGAATACCTGGATTCATAGCTGGTGGTCGAGGTTGCCATGGCGTTTTCGACCCCATGAAGTACAGTTGATCTACCGCATTTTCCTCACTTTCCCCTTGAAAAAATACCTTTAGTCCTGCCAAGGAAGGGCATGAGGAGGTTGCATGAGTCTATTCACAAATTGCACAAGCTTCCACTATGTTTAATGGGAATTCTTTCAAAGGATGCTTCTTTCTGCACTGTGGGTGGAATATAGCCATAGTATTCTCTAACTCTATTTGTTCCTGTTTTTCTTGCAGAGTGTCCATCTAGGCTGATAATGTACTCAGGATATCAGTCCTTAATTTATCCAGTAGGTTTTTTATTTCTACCTTTGTAACCCCCCCACTAGAAGTATTTAATGACCGAATTCCTTGTCCACTCCTTTTAGCCCCCCGTGAACACTAAATGCACAAATCACAGATAGTGTCAAAGTCTTCTTTTGAAATTTCCCCCTTTCCTATTATGTTCAGAAGTTGCATGGAATCTTCCCTAAGTACCTGGAGAAGAATGATCTTCATAATATCTTTATCCAGGTCACTATGGCCTAATCTCTGCAATATATATTTAAATCATTCCACACAGTCTTCCATGTTTTCATCCTCTTTCTGTACAAACTTAAAGATTTCCTCCTTAATGTCACGGGATTTATAGTAATCTTTGTATTTCTCCAAAAAGACTTCTTTCATTGCATCCCATGAGGAAATATTCCTTCCTCCTAAACCCATAAGCCATCGAAGGGCTGTCCCTTTTAAGGTAGCAAGAAATATTTTTAGTTTCTGAGCATCGGCAATAAAATCATACCCTCGATAGACAATGTCAAATTCAAAGAGGAATGTATTAGGGTCTTTAGAAGAAAGCCCATGAAAATTAGGCAGAGTCGTTAAAGGAATGGGCTTCATCGGTGCATCACCTATAATGTTTCCAATTGGAAAATCAATAGAAGAACTTGTAGGTGCCATAAATAGTCTCCAATACTCACCTGGGATTTCAACTGGTTCTGTGACTGGTACTTGGGGTGATTCTACTATAGGAGGTTTCACCGCACTCCGCTAGTCCCTTGGTGACGCAAAATACTTCAAGAACTCTCTTTCCAAATTGGAATTTCGTAGTTCAACTATAGGAGTCTTTACAACACTCCCTTGGTCTCGTGGTGACGAAAACCCTTTCGAAGGTTCTTCTTCCCAATTGGAATTTCTCAGTTTTTATGACCCTCTACTTGTTATTTCTTCCCCTTCTACTGACAACAGGGATGCCTCCTCCACCGATACCTTATTTATTACTCCTTCCGTCGTTGAAATAATTTCCTCTGGTACCATGGATGGCACTGGTTTTTCAACAAACTTCCCTTCAGACTTCATCTGAACCCTTACCCTGACAACAACGTGAGAGGATGCTTCAGATTTAGCCTTTTCAATGATCGCTTGGATATATGTCTTCCTCCCCAGATCCTTTCCTTTCTTTGGGTGTCTTCCTCTGTCCCTCTTATTTAGATCTTTGTTCATACAATTGGTGAGAAGAATTCATCAAAATAGCAAAAGCGCTTAGGACCCAGAGTAGGACATATAGCTTCCTCCCTGGGACGAGAGAGTAGGTTCAAACATAAAATCAAATAAACTAAAATAAAATAAAATTTCAGGACCTGAAGTAGGGTAATCAAATACCCTCCCCCAGACAAGAAGTTTTCCCTTTCAGTAAAATAATAAAAAAATAGAAAAGATGAATACTATGCTCAGGACTTAGAGCAAAGTAACAAATACCCTCCCTAAGAAGAGAGATCGGTTCTAATGAAAAAGCAAAGCAAGGAAAAACAACACGCTATGCTCAGGACTTAGAGCAGGGTAATGGATGCCCCCCCAAGACGAGAGATCAGTTCTAGAAAAAACAATAAAAAGTGAAAAAAAACAAAACGCTATGCTTAGGACTTGGAGTAGGGCAATAAATTCCCTCCCTAAGATGAGAGATCGACCCTTAGACCAATTGCAGATCGTGTTCTTGCACCTTGTTAGCCTTCCCCGGCAACGACACCAAAATGTTGGTGTCAAGATGTGAACAAATATTCAAACCCTTTTCCCACATAAATTATCAAAGTGGGGGTGTTAGTTATTTCAAGACTAACACGCACATTATATGCAAGAGCAATCACATAACCTGTTATTGGATCATAGGCTTTAATTAATGAACACGCAAAATACTGTAACAACGATTAAGAGAGATTGAAGAATTAAAAAGACATTCACAGCAATTTCAGAATTATACTGTAACAACAGTAACAATAACAAATCAAAATATAAAATCGACAAAATAAAGATAACACAGCACCTGATTAGAAGAGTGGGCCCAACTCTCTGATCAAGGTTGTGGAAAACTCACAGCTTACAAATGGGACAACAAAACATTGTGCATTCAATTAATCAGAAAATTCTTCTGTTACAAATCTGTCCCTTCTTGCTTAACCCCGATTCACAGCCCGAAGGCCCTCTTTATACCAATGTTTAGGAAATCGTATATTTCCTTTAACAACTAAATATATACAATTATACATTTTTTTACAACAGTAACCTAGTTTCCAAAAATAAACCATGAAAAGCCTGAAATAGCGCTGGGGTAAAATGGAGTTTGTTGCACTATTGCAGTAGGTTGAGATAACGCTGGAAATTAGGAGTTGCTCTGTGGCTCGCAGCTTTAATCCCTTTACTTTTTCCAAATCTGTGAAAATACCATAGTTAATACTTGCAAAGGTAAAACCTCCATGACTATTACTTCATTAATCAAATATTCCATGTAAGATAAAAGAAAGGGGTTTACCTCGTGTGTTTTATAATAATTAATGATACAAAGAGATAGAAAGGTGGGCGAAAATGGGAGAGAAAAGTATACAAATCTGGTACCCAACAAGTATGAGAAAAATTTTGCCAATTGATCCTCATAAGCCTTTTTATTAATGAGGCCTCTATTTTCTTCATTTTCCATTATTTTCCTTCATTTTCCTCTTCACATGCAACCTGTGACCTTTCATCTCCCTTTTATCATATATTCCATTATTTTCATAAATAAAATGTCAATCAATGCCTCATGCTTTTCCAAATCCTTTTCCATTGCCTTTGCCAATTTATTTTAGCCATAATAACCAAAATTAACACTCACTAGGATGATTTTCCCACCATTCAGCTTGGAATACATGTCCCATCAACCGTGGTTATTATATATTTTTACATGAACTTTTACTAGGTTTGTTACAACGATTATCTAGGAAGCAGGTGAGACCATATTAATAAGGAAGATAATTGTTGGTTTGTTTGGTCGACAGATGGATCCGACAGTAATTTATTGTGATAACCAGAGTAGCATCAAACTCCTGGTTAATCTAGTTTTTCATGACGAGTTGAAGCATATTGATATTAGGTATCACCATCTCATATATTATGTACATAGGCATATTATGTCATTAGAGTACATTGCCACGGAGGAGAAGGATGCAGACATATTGACGAAGGCACTGTCAGGAAGAAAATTCGAGTTCTATAGAGGTAGGACCAGGGTAACAGACAATCCCTTTCTTGTTGAGAAGGAGTGTTGACATTGGCAACAAGAAGGGCTTCTCATTTAATTTTCCCTTAATTAAATTAGAAGTAAATTGTAATTCCACATCACATTATAGCTTGTACGAGTTAACTGAATTGGGAAGACTTAGCTAGCTTAGTCAATTTGATTTGAGGGTCAAAATAGAGGCATATAGAGATTCACTCTAATTTTTAGGGGGCCCAGTTGTAGTTTATTTTGAGGTGTATTTGTTTAGCTTAATTATTTGAGTTAAAATCAGTTTAATTAGTTCTAACTTATGAATGAGCTAGTGAGAGTTTCAGTGAATCAAATATGATTTAATTCACACGCAGTGATCAATAAGATAACTGATAATTCACTATAAATAGTTGTTGCATGTCAGTTCTAAGAGTGGCCTAGTTTAGGTTGGAGTTAAAGGGAAGTAGACTATCAATTGTACTATTAGAAAATTGTACAAGTCATGAATGAGGTCAACAGGATGCCTTAGATGAATTATGCAATCAATTCTTAGGAATTTCCCAATTAATATGGGCTCAATTCCTCCAGGAATGTGTAAGAAAGGCCGAGAAAACCTAAGGCGATACATTTGTTTAGTATCATACCATTCTTGTTGGGATCAGTGTGAGACAGTCAGAGATAGTGCAGAGGTTTCTCAGGAAGGGAAATAGCATTGTATTGTTTCATATTCTTGAATTTATGCAATATCTATACATATATATATATATATATATATATATATATATATATATATATATATATATATATATATATATATATATATATATATATATATATATAGTGGGATTTTTAGCCGAGGCTTTCCCTAGATACATCTTTGTGTTGTGCGATTGAAATTATTTCTCTTTCTTTTTCATGTTATTGTGCAATCGTAATTGGTTTCCGCAATTTGTAGAATAGATTCAAGTATTTTGTTTCAGCATATTACAAGATCAATTGAATCTATGTGGATTTTCTATAGCCTTGTTCTTGGTTTTTATAGGAAATGTTCAAGAAATATATATAGCATTAAGTAGTAGCCTCAAACTACTCATAAAATCACATAAAATTAATTAAAATGGATTAAGGCTCGACATGGTATATCACGAGTGTATCTAGTCAAATCAACTCCAAGACCTATGATAAGGCATGAAGCCACAGAAGATAAGTACCTAGAATTCTCTAAAAGGATAAAAATATAACCCTTGAATTCCCTCTTCCCCTTTAATTTCCAAGAGTGGAACATAAAATAACTTGCAAAAATATTTACCCTAATTAGATGCCGGAACTTGTGAAAGAATTAGTAAAGAAAATTCTAAATAAATATTTGAATAAACACATTGATAATTACCTAGAAAGGTAGGTGGATTTCCTCAACATTGTAAAAAAATGAGGTTTTTATGCTCATAAAACATATTAAAGAAAAAATAAGTCTCATTGTAAAAATCAGACCAAGGGTTTTAAATGAACATTGGTATCCAAATCTTGTTATACCATAGGTAGTCAAAAGGGGAGTTGTTTATTTTTGCAACTAGGGTCAAGTTCCACATTAGAAAACTCAGATGATTAAAATAATAAGTTAATTAGATTCATCTTTTCAAGAGGATCAAAGTCGGTCTATATATTGTCCCAATCAGTTAAGCGGAAGTTAAGTTATGATTTATTTTATTATTTTACTAGTTGGACTAACTACACATTAATTTGGTCAAAGCCCCAAGTTGTCCCTCAAAATGATATAAAAAGAAGCGACCCCAAGGTCATTTGCACACATTCTCTCATGATATATTCCCCATTTTTTTTTGGTTATTGGTCACATTTTATGTTTCTAGCTCACATCGGTATGCCGTAAGAGGTTTGCACAGTGGATTAGGATCACAAACAAAGACACATTTCAGATCTAGGTCGCAGGCATGTAAACTTGAGGTAGCAGCTCTACTGGACTTGAGCCGCAAGCTAAGCTTGTTGTGGTCATGGATTAGTTGACAAAGTCGCCTACAGGAAGGCTTCAAGGTGTGACCAAGGTTCTAATGTATTCATGCCCTGACCCATGGGCACAAAACTCTCTAGTAGTGGCTTAGAGCTAGTAAAGCCACGAGCACATAACTCTATGGTAGCGGCTCACTTCTAGTGAAGCCACGGGCAGGGTGTGTCAAGGTCATGTAACTGAGATTTATTTAGCAGATTTAATTTGATTCTCAGTTAGTTGTTTGTGCAGCGTCATCACTCATCCGTCACACAGTCACAGTCACATCACATCAGTTACGACAGTATTCTTGATCCATATCTAGATCTGGGAAACTAAGATCACTTGGTATTTGTGATCCATTGGTTTCGTTTTTTACTATTGTAGATATGACATTCCACATATTAGATCTATTTATTTTCTGATGTATACATGTACTGGGCTCATTGTACTCTCTTCTAAAATATTTTGAAGACAATCTATAAAAGAAGAAGATTGAAAGGGTTTCCCCCATAATGTGGGTTTTTTCCTGGTCTTGGACCAATTCCTATGTCTCATGGTTTTTATATTGTCTTCTTTGTCTTTGCATGCATTTTTCTGTATTTAGTTAGAGTTTATGGTTATTTATATTGCATAGATTTGAATACACTATTAATGAAAATCTGATTTGGGCTTAAGTAACTAATACAACATAGAGAAATATTAAAAAACTAACATGGTATCAGAGCTAAGGTGAAGGAAAATCCCAAGATAAGACAAGCAGTGAAGCCCACATTATCAGAGAGCATATCTACAAGTCTATCTAAAAGTATATCTAAAAGCTAAGGTCAAGATGTCTTCCTCTACCTTCAAGGAGCATGAGAAATTGGGTGACGCTTCTAACTTTGCTGCATGAAAAGTCAGATTAGAGATCATTGCTGATAATAACGATGTGTTGGAATAAATTCAAGGAAACATGCCTGAGCCTTCATAAGATGCATTTTCAACTATCAAGAACAGGTACAAGAAAGGTGAGTCCAAAGAAAAAAAAATCTTAGTTGATGGGTTACAATATCACTTACTTTCTTATGATGGGAATTTAAAGAAGTCTAAATATATGTATGATAAGATAGCTGCCATGTATGAAGTTAACAATCAGGATGAGACTATCACATTGAAAGCCCAACTTAAGGAAATGAAGATGAACAAAGGTGAGACTGATCAATCTTACATCATGAGGATCTCTCTACTTAAAGATCAACTGCTAAGGGTTGGTGAAGATGTGTCCGACAAAGAATTGGTTATCATGACACTTAGAGGTCTCCCTCCTATTTGGGAAATGCTCATTACTACTATCAACAAAAACAATGTTATTTTTTCATTTAATGAAATAGTTAGGAAGCTAAATCAAGAAGAATCGAAAATGATAGCAAGAGGGAGGATTCATTAACATGAATAAGGAGAGCATGTTGTTTGTGTTTCCTACAACAATAGAAGGAGAAAGAGATCAAAAGGAGGCTAATATAGAAGACCTACTCATTCAAAATGGAGGAATGACAAATCTCTTTTTCACATTGAATGCTTCAACTGTCATAAGAAAGGTCACTATTCTTGTGACTGCCTTGCGAAGAAAAAGAAGCCAC
This sequence comes from Pinus albicaulis, assembly GCA_034641835.2. Taxonomy (NCBI): domain Eukaryota; kingdom Viridiplantae; phylum Streptophyta; class Pinopsida; order Pinales; family Pinaceae; genus Pinus; species Pinus albicaulis. The sequence goes on from JAXQQM020072581.1 coordinate 26,015, forward strand.
GATACAACAACATGAACAACAACTATTATAAAAGAAATAAAGACAATCAAAGGAACTATCCTGACAAAGGGTATGCAAGGAGAAGAAGGGATTCATCAAGCGGTCATGAAGAATATTGTCCATCTCAAAAGAGGTCAAAAGCTTCCATGTATGAAATTAATACTGTAGATAAAAATGAATATATTCTTATTTCTGCATTTACTAGTTCTTCTCCATCGGATTCATGGGATAGTTGGTTAGTCGATAGTGGGGCCACTCATTACTTTTCTGGTTATAAATAAGTCCTCCCCAATTTGGTAGAGAGGGATACTAACTTAAGAATAATTCTTGGAGATAACTCCACTCATCCTGTAAAAGGATTTGGGTCGGTTAATTTTTAGTTAAACACCAAGGAATCAATATTGTTAAATGATGTCATGTATGTGACGGGTCTTATGAAGAATTTTACTTCTATATATGCATTAGAAGATAAAGGGATGAGGGTTTCCTTCATCAATGGTAAGGTCTTAACTTGGCCTACCGATTCATATATAAAAGATGCATTCACATTAGGACCGAGATCTAAGGGACTCTACAAGGTCACAGGAAGGCCACTATGGGCATTGGCCCATAACATCAATCATCTCAGTGACTTATGGAACCGCAGAAGGGCTCATCTACACTATGATTCTCTTCCAAAATTGAAGAGATTGGTATCAGGTATACCTGATGTACAAGCTCAGCATGAATGATTTTATCTTGGATGCGCTAGTGGAAAGAAACCAAGGGAACCATTCCCCTCAAGTAAGAACAAGACACATGAAATCCTTCATCTAATCCATTTAGACATATGTGGTCTAATGCTTGTACACTCCCTTAGCAACCCTCTCTATTACATTACCTTTATTGGCAATTAGTCCAAAAAGACATGGTTATATTGCATCAAGCACAAGGATGAAGCCTTCCGAAAATTTTAGGAATTCAAGCATTGGTCGAGAATCAATTTAGGAAAAGGATCAAAGTTTTCAGATCCAATAATGGAGGAGAATACAAGTTGAAATAATTCATAACATTTTGTAAGAAGTAATTGGTTAAGAAGGAAACTATTGTACCTTATACACCTAAACATAATGGTCTTACTAAAAGAAAGAACTGGTTAATATTGTAAGTTCTCGTGCTATGCTTCATGATCAAAAGGTACCTAAGTTCCTATGGGCTGAAGCAACAAATGTTGCTATATATATTCAAAACCGAGTGCACCATCAAGTGCTGAAGATTAATACTCCAAAAGAAATATTCACAAGTAAAAAGCAAGACATCATTCATCTTCACATATTTGGATGTCTTGTATTCTTTCATGTGACAAAAGAGAAAAGGAACAAACTATAAGCTATAGGTAGAAAACGCATATTTGTGGGTTACTGTGAAAATTCCAAGGTTTATAGAATATGCATTCCTGGTCAAAGGAAGGTTGAAATTATCAGAGGTGTAACCTTAGATGAAGATGCAGTGCTTTGGAAAGCAAGAGATCTTCCTCCACCTCCTAAGGAATACAATGTTGATAAGGGTAATACAAATATCCCTTCTATGCTCAAATCAGGAAATGATGATACACCCATGGAACACATGGATCCATTAGATGCACCTCCCAAGGATCCTCCTTCAAGGAAAATAATGATTTGGCTTCACGAAACTTTGCAAGATAGTGGGAGGAGTATTCATGTTCATTGATCATTCAGATAAAGGAATGAACCTTGCAGGTATTAGGGTTATGTTTCATCTATTACTACCATGATTCAATATGAGCCATCTTCATTTGAAGAAGCAGTTAAAGAGCAAGCTTGGAAGGATGCCATGGTCAAAGAATATGAATCGATCATGAAAAACGATGTGTGGGATGTTGTGTCAAGACCGCATGGGAAGTCTGTTGTGACTTCGAAATGGTTGTTCAAAATCAAGCATGGAATTGATAGCAGCATCAAAAATTATAAAGCAAGGTTCGTACCTCCTAGTTTCTCTCAAAAAGAGGGATGATATTATGATGATATATTTTCTCCTATGGCTAGATATACAACTATATCTTCGATATTTTCCCTTGCTTCTAGTAAAGGATGGAAGCTTCATCAAATGGATGTAAAGACAACCTTCCTCCATGGTATGTTATAGGAAGAAGTCTATGTGGAACAACCTCAATGATTTGAGGTGGAATATCGCACGTCACATGTGTGCATGTTGAAGAAATTTTTTTATGGATTGAAGCAAGCTCCCCAAGCTTTGTATGCTCACATTGACATCTATCTATGAAACTAGCTTTCACTAGAAGTGGTGCTAATCCCAACCTCAATTTTAAGGTTTTTTATGGTATGCCTTTAATTTTGGTTCTATATGTTGATGATTTATTCTTAACAGGAAGTGAACCATTGATCATCAAATGAAAGAGGAAGCTAGCCTTTGAATTCAAGATGAAAGCCCTCGGTCTCTTGAATTAATTTTTGGGCCTTAAGGTATGGAAAAGGCCTAGCAAAATCTTTCTTTCTCTGGGAAAGTATGTGGTAAAGCTACTGGAAAGTTTTGGTATGACCGAGTGCAAATCCATGGTCACTCCGATGGAAATGAACTTCAAGAAGTTGTGTGGTACAATAATTGGACCTGATCTAGAGAATCCATCTGAGTATAGATAGTTGATTGGGGATCTGATGTTCCTTGTGAACACCCAATTGAATATATGTTGTGTGGTAAACACATTGATTCAGTTCATGACTGACCCCCTTCCTATGCATTCGATAGTATCCAAGCATGTATTGAGATACTTACATGGATTGATCACACCTGGTTTGAGATACTCTACTAGAGATATCCAACTTCATGGATTCAATGATGCTGACGAGGAAGGTAATTTCATCGATAAAAAGAGTACATATGGATGTTGTTTTAGCCTTGGTTCTGACATGATATCCTGGATGATCAAGAAACATAATTCAATGGCATTGAGCACCATGGAAGAAGAGTATATTGTTGTTAACACAACACACTGTGAAGCTATGTGGTTAAGGAAGCTCTTTGGCGAGCTCCTTGGTCAAGTGTTAGATACTAAAATGATATATTGTGATAATAAGAGGAGGATTCGTTTGGAAAAGAATCTTGTATTCCATGAAAATTCCAAGCATATCGAGATTTGGTATCACTTCATCTATGACATGGTGTAGAGAGGAGTTGTTTGACTCCAACACATTGTGACAGATGATCAAAATGCAAATATTCTTACAAGGCATTACCAAAAGGAAAGTTCTTTTTTTTAAAGAATAACTTGGACTAATGGACGTAGCCCCTACGAATAAGGGGCAATACTGATCGAGGACACTGAGCAAGCTCTTCCTACCCCGCTTGAGCTCTCGGGGTGAGGAATTGAGATGAAGGGCTCCAGGGGTTGAGGGAAATCTAGATAGTAGGGTCGAAGATGTTGCTCCCCTATATGTCACTTGTGGGTTGTGTGTGATCCTTGTCAGGTTTGATAAGTTAAGTATCTCCCCCACCATTTTTGTTGCAGAGTATACCCTAGTTGGCATCATACCCACAAGAGGAGCTTGTTGGGATTGGCCCTCCCCATTTTTCCAATGGATTGAGGAGGCTTTGAGGTGTGTGATCCTTACCTCTTGGTAAGTGGGGAATCTCATCCAAGATGGATTCTGATGCAGGTGTTCTACCACTTGGATGATAAAAGTTATGAATGGGAAGCTCAGTAGGTGACAGTATTGGGTCGAGATTTACCCCCCTTTTGTGATTTTGAGTTGAGACTATGCTCCTCGATGAAACTCCGAGATTGAAGATGTGCTCCCTTGTGAGATGATTTATCTTGTTTCTATTTGCGTGTAGAAGATATTGCTCCCCCATTCTTCTTCTTCTGAGATTTGAGAAAGTTTCAATAGATTGAGTTGTGTTGTGATGACACCTTGATGCAAAGATCTACAATTAAAGATTGGAGTGTTAATTTTTGAAACTAGGTTCAAATTCCACATTAGACAACTCAAATGATTAAAGTAATAATTTCATTAGATTCCTCTTTTCAAGAGGATTAAAATCGGTCTATAGATCGGTTAAGCAGAAGTTAAGTCATGCTTTATTTTATTATTTTATGAGTTGGCCTAACCGCATGTTGATTTGGTCAAAGCCCCAAGTGGTCCCTCACAAAGTTATAAATAGAACCAACCCCAATTTCACTTGCACACATTCACTCATGAGATCTTCCTCATGTTTTTTTAGTTATTGGTCGTATTTTATGTTTCTGGCTTGCAAAAGTATGTCGCAAGGGGTTCATGTTGTGGATTGGGATCACAGAAAGAGGCACATTTTAGATATAGGTATTTTGGAGGCAGGTAAATTTGAGGTAGCAGCTTTGCTGGGCTTGAGCCGTGGGCTAAGCTTATTTTGGTCATGCCTCAGCTACTAAATTGACCGACTAGAAGGCTTCAGGGTGCAACCAAGGTTCTAAGGTATTCAGGCCCTAAGTTGCATGCAAGGCATGTCAAGGTCGCGACTATGAGAGTTATTGGGCAGATAGAATTTGTTAGGTCCCTATATTACTAGTATAGTCCCTTATTGTTGTTAGTGTAACCCCCTTATTTTTATTATTGTACCCTTTTAACCCCCATTTTATTATTATTGTGCCCTTAAATTATTATTGTTAGGTCGGCTAGGATTACATTGTGGCCCACTAGGATTACATTATGGCCCCACGGACTCCTATATATAGAAAGGAGGTTTTGTAAATTGTATCATCCAAGAATTGTTCATTTATGTAATGTATTGGAGGTTTCCCCCTCGAAGTAGCTTATTTCTAAGGCGTTGATATCTCTTTTCTTCTATTTTTGGAGCTGGTTACACAACATTTGGTATCAGAGCTTTGGATTCTAGGGTTTCGCTGCTCCAAACAGGTCATCGTGGCATTTTCGCTATAAATTTTTTTCTACGAAGTTTCAGAAGCTGAAATGTTTAGGGTGCGAAGAAAAAATCCTGAGGAAGCTTGTATAAAAATTTTAGAGTTTGGTTCGCAATAATTTCGGAGATATGATCTGTGGAAGTCAGGTATTTTTTCAGGCTCCTAAACAGGTCATCGTGGCATTTGCGCTATAAATTTTTTTCTACGAAGGTTCAGAATCTGAAATTCATATGGTGCAAAGCTGAAATCCTGAGGAAATTCATCAAAAAATTTCAGAGCTTGGTTCGCAATATTTGTGGAGATATGATCTGTGGAAGGTAGTGCTTTTTCAGGCTCCTGAATTTCATCTCAAAGAGGTGATCGTGGGAAAAGTTCAATAACTCTCTCTCTGGAGATTGGATTGGAGTGCCGTCAAAAGTGGTCGCAAGTACACGGCCTTTAGTTTCTTGGATATCAATTTCAGAGACAAAGAACAAAACAGTGACACGTGGCAAGTCGTACAATTTCGCTCTACTGAACCAGTCCAAAATTAGGTCATTGTGGGAGATTGGACACAAATTTGTCTTGGAGAATCCAAATCAGGTCAGACCTATGGCATTCGAAAGATAATTCAGAGGGCTACGTTGATACTGAAATTCAAATATTGAAGTGCTACAATCATAGATATTATCCAATTTCAATATCGAGCTCCTCAAAAGCAAGAAAAAGGTGTGTATATTTTTTTTTTCTTTCCAAATTGCATAAGTCTTCTTTGAAGAATCAATTTGAATTGATTCCAAGGGCATATTGTAGAATATATAGCAGTATTGGGTTCTAAAATATGCCTCGTAAAAATAATTCAACACCCATTAAGCCTTCGGAAGGCTCTACTATGACTCATGAAGATGAAGAATTGCAACATGATCTATCAAAATTACAAGAGCAAGTGCAACAAATTTCACTCTCGCAAAGAGCAACAAAAAATGAAATGGAAGTTTTGAAGAAAGGCATGGAAGCTAAGATGGATGGCGTGCAAGCTAATATGGATGGCGTGCAATCTAAGATGGATGGCGTGGAAGCTAAGATGGATGGCATGGAGGCTGGCATGGAATCTAAGATGGATGACATGGAAGCTAAGATCGATGAGAAAATGGAAAACATGAAGAATTTTCTAAAAGAAGACATGGAAGGTTTGACAAAGTTGATACAAGAAGGGTTTCCTAATGGTGAAAAGATAGTAGAAGAACCTCATGATGAGAACAAAATAAATGTTAATTGTGATTTCATAAACTCTAATGTTGGCGGGAAGAACCACCATATTCCAAAGATGGATATGAGGAAGTTTGATGGAAGGGATCCTGTAACATGGATACTACAGATGGAGCAATATTTTGATCTCCATAACGTGCAAAACACACAAAAGGTACGCATTGCAACTTTACATTTAGAACAAAATACACTTGTATGGTATCGATGGCTTTGCTCCCGTAAAAAAATTGTCACTTGGTCAATTTTTACAGAGGAAATGATAGCACATTATGAGGATACAAAGAGCAACACCTTCTTTAGCCAATTGATAAATCTCAAACAAAAGGGTTTAGTGGGGCAGCACATTGAGGACTTCAAAAAATTGAATATAAGGGTAACTGATATTCCAAAGGAACACAAGATTGATCTCTTCATAGGCACTTTAAACGATAACATTCAACATGAAGTTCACATTCTGGAACCTGATTCATTGGAGAAGGCATTCAGGTTGGCAAGAAAAGTTGAATGTAAAATTATGGCAACAAGGAAGCCTACCACTCAATTCTATAAAGAAGGAAGTGTGGCTACACCTAGATTTCCACAACCTACAAGGTTGACACCACAACAATTGGAAGAAAAAAGAGTAAAAGGGCTTTGCTACAATTGTGATATCAAATACACTAAAGGTCATAAGTGTGCTGAGAAGAAATTATTTTACATAGATTTTGAAGAGGAAGAAGAAAATGAACATGAAGAGGATATACACCAAGAACCAGCCCTAGAAGAGGAAGAAATGAATCCGACCATATCGTGTAATGCACTGGCAGGAATTACCACTCCTCAAACTCTCAAGATAGAAGGAAAAATCAAGAAGAAAAAGGTAATAGTGTTGATTGATTCAGGTAGCACCCATAATTTTATTCATTGTAAGGTAACCAAGGAATTAAATTGTTTCCTATACCCAGCACCAGAATGCCAAGTGATGGTTGCAAATGGATGAACTATAAATTGCTCTGGGAAATGCCATAATATCAAGCTAACCATGGGGGAATATGTATTGACTAGTCCAATGCTTTCCATTCCTATGGGAGGTGCTGATGTTGTACTAGGAGTACAATGGTTACAATCTTTGGGGACGGTAGCTTTTAATTTTCAAGAACTCTTCTTGAAATTTTTTTCAAAAGGAAAGGAAGTCGAATTACGGGGTATTGAAGGGAAGCTAGGAAGGATAATAATCTCTAATGTCATGACAAAGCTTCTAAAGAAAGAACAACGAGGCGTAATTGCACAATTATGCTCACTAGAAGTTCCAACATCAAAATCATCTATTTCTGCAGATCTCCAACAAGTCTTGGACAATCATTCCAAGGTGTTTGAAACTCCCAAAAGGACTCCCACCTATTCGTGATCATGATCATGCTATTCATTTGATTCCAGGAAGTGTTCCTCCAAACATCAGGCCTTATAGATATCCTTACGTCCAAAAGAGCGAAATTGAACGTATGATTGCGGAAATGTTAGAGGCGGGTATAATTCAACCTAGTCAAAGTTCTTTCTCTGCTCCTGTAGTATTGGTACACAAGAAGGATGGATCATGGTGAATGTGTCCAGATTATAGGGAGCTCAATAAGCTCACCATTAAATACAAATTTCCCATTCCTATGATTGATGAATTATTGGATGAATTACATGGAGCAATTTATTTTACCAAGTTGGATCTTCGTTCAGGATATCATCAAATTAGAATGAAGACTGAAGATATTCCAAAAATAGCATTTCGAATTCATGAGGGTCATTATGAATTTTTGGTCATGCCTTTTGGCCTTACCATGCACCTTCTACATTTCAAGGGTTGATGAATTCCATTTTCAAACCCTTCCTTAGAAAATTTGTGCTAGTATTTTTTGATGATATACTAATCTATAGCAGGTCTTGGAAGGATTATGTTGAACATGTTGACGGGGTGCTCAAACTATTGCAGGAGAAACAATTATATGCAAAAAAATCCAAATGTTTCTTTGGAGTACAAGAGGTGGAATATCTGGGTCATATTGTATCTCACGAGGGTGTTAAAGTAGACCCTAACAAAATTAGAGCCATTAAGGAATGGAAAGTCCCCACAACCATAAAGCAGTTGCGAGGATTTCTCGGGTTAACGGGGTATTATCGCAAGTTTTTTAAGAATTATGGGAGAATAGCAGCACCTCTAACAACATTATTGAAGAAAGATGCATTTTCATGGACTCCTGAAGCAACTAAGGCCTTTGAACATCTTAAAGAGTCAATGTGCCTAGCACCGGTCTTAGCTACGCCAGACTTCACAAAAACCTTTATTGTGGAATGTGATGCCTCAGGAAATGGAATTGGTGCAGTTTTAATGCAGGAAGGAAGACCCATTGCTTTTGAAAGTCGTCCAATCAAAGGAAAGTATTTACAGAAACCTATTTATGAGAGGGAAATGTTAGCAATACTGCATGCACTAAAGAAATGGAGAACTTACCTAATGGAAAGACACTTCAAGGTAAAAACTGATCATGATAGTCTTAAACACTTTTTGGAACAAAGACTATCTTCAGAAGAGCAGCAAAAATGGGTCACAAAGATGTTGGGTTATGACTTTGAAATAATCTACAAAAATGGAAAGCTTAATGTTGTTGCAGATGCACTCTCAAGAAAGAATGAAGAGGTGGAAGCATTGCTTTGTGCCATTTCTATTATCCAACCAGATTGGATAACAGAAGCAAGAGATGAATGGAAGAAGGAAAAAGATGTATGGACACTCATTCAAAAGTTGCAGCAAGATCCTAGTACATCTGATACATTTAGTTGGAAAAATGATTCCTTATGGTACAAAGATCGCTTATATATTTGTAAGAATTCCCAGCTAAAACAAAATATTATTCTGGAATTGCACACTTCTCCTTTAGGAGGACACTCAGGATTTTTAAAAACTTACCACAGGGTGAAGAAAGAATTTTTTTGGGATGGCCTTAAATCTGATATTCGAAAGTTTGGGGCGGAATGTTTGGTTTGCCAGCAGAATAAAGTGGAAACAATTAAGACCCCAGGACTTCTACAACCTTTATCCATTCCAAGTCAACGTTGGGAGGAGATTTCAATGGATTTTATCACGGGTTTACCTAAGTCCGAAGGAAAGAGTGTCATCATGGTGGTAGTTGATAGAATTACCAAGTATGCACACTTTTGTGCATTATCTCATCCATTTAAAGCAAGTACGGTTGCTACTACATTTATGGACAGAATTCAAAAGCTACATGGAAGCCCAAGGGTTATTGTGAGCGACAGAGATCCCATTTTTACTAGAAATTTTTGGATGGAGTTATTTTCTTGTTTGGGTACTCAATTAGCTCATAGCTCATCTTATCATCCTCAATCTGATGGTCAAAGTGAGATAGTAAATAAATGTTCGGAAGGATATCTTCATTGTTTTGTATATGACAAACAAACACAATGGGTAAAGTGGTTACCTCTCGCTGAATGGTGGTATAACACTTCCTTCCATATTGCAGCAAAAATGACCCCATGTATGGCACTTTATGGATATCATCCACCATCCACCACATCATACTTAAGGGAAAATTCGAAGGTTCAAGTAGTGGAAGATCACATTGAGCATCAGCAAGAATTTCTCCAACTCTTAAAGGATAACCTGAATTTGGCACAAAATCGAATGAAACAACAGGCAGATCAACATCGCAGCGAGAGAAGTTTTGATGTAGGAGATTGGGTATTTTACGGCTACAACCATACAAACAAATGTCCCTCAAGCAAGCTAAGAAGGATAATAAATTATCGCCAAAGTACTATGGTCCTTACAAGGTGTTGCAAAATATTGTTACTATGGCATACAAATTGGAGCTTCCTGCTTCTTCACGAGTGCATCCAATTTTCCATGTTTCATGCTTAAAGAAGGTTATAGGTGAAAATCTTCCAGTTCAAACAATATTGCCAGAACTTGATGAGGAAGGAAAAATCATATTGGAACTTGAAGCGGTCATGGAAACAAGAACTTGACAACTACGGAATCGATCAATTTCAGAGTATCTCATCAAGTGGAAGAACTTACCCACTGAAGATTCTACATGGGAGGATGAGAATTTTATACAAAAGCACCCAGAGCTACTCAAGCGTTGAGGACAACACTTTTTTTGAAGGAGAGGGGCATGTTAGGTCCCTATATTACTAGTATAGTCCCTTATTGTTGTTAGTGTAACCCCCTTATTGCTATTATTGTACCCTTGTAACCCCCATTTTGTTATTATTGTGCCCTTAAATTATTATTGTTAGGTCGGCTAGGATTACATTGTGGCCCACTAGGATTACATTATGGCCCCATGGACTCCTATATAGAAAGGAGGTTTTGTAAATTGTATCATCCAAGAATTGTTCATTTATGTAATGTATTGGAGGTTTCCCCCTCGAAGTGGCTCATTTCTAAGGCGTTGATATCTCTTCTCTTCTCTTTTTGGAGCTGGTTACACAACAGAACTTGATTTGTGTAGCATCAACACTCATCCATCAAGAAGTCACAATCGCATCAGATCAGTTATAGACAGTATTCTGGATCCCAATCTAGATCTTGGCAACTGAGATCACTTGGTATTTTTGATCCATTATTTTCATGTTTTACTATTGTAGATCTGACATTCCGTAGATCAGATCTGTTTATTTTCCGTTGTATAAATGTTTTGGCCTCATTGTACTCTCCGTTGAAATATTTTTAAGACAATCTATAGAAGAAGAAGGTTTGAAAGGGTTTCCCCCACAGTGGGGTTTTTCCCTCGTCTTGGACCCATTCCTATATCTCATGGTTTTGATATTGTCTTCTTTTTCTTTGCATGCATTGTTCTATCTTTAGTTACAGTTTATGGTTATTTATATTGCATAGATCTGAATACATTGTTAATAAAAATCTGATTTGGGCTTAATTCACTGATACAACATAGAGCAATATTAAAAAATTAACAGGAGCGAAGCAGAAACACCATGGAAAAACCATGTAGTCATTGTCAAGAACGCAGAAAGGAAAGCCACATCTCTCTTCAAGAATAAATACATATGAAAATAAGAATTAACCCAATGCCTAAATTCACGTTGGTAAGAAATTATAGGTTAATGAAAAGTGCAGAAAGGAAAAATTAAGAGGAGATAGAATTAGCAATAAAACCTAGCATGAACCCATTCCTATGTCAATGACCGTAGAGAATAATCTTTCAAAACCCTTAATATGGAAACTAGATTCATTATGGTAGCTCATTAAGACATAAGATATACCTTAGTATCTCAATTTTCTCCATAGTTGCAAATTTCTACTCTCAAAACCAAAAACATGCAAGTGACACAATCGATAGATCAAACAGGGGTAGTTAGTTACCCTAATGGTTAGTGAGCCAATCTCCACCATCGATGAGTTAGATTAGGTCGCCACCATTCATAGCGTAACTTCACATGACAAGGGGTGTGTTGGCTTGAGGCTTCCAACCACATGGATTGTAACACATTGTAACCTTATGCATTTAAACAAGATGACCATGAAAAGATTCACACACACGCACACACACACACACACATAATGTTCTAATGTGTAATGACAGAGAACTCATAAAGCTTACTTTGGAATTATTTAAGTAAAATAAGTTCGAATAAGTAACAATATAACCATTACCAAATTTATGTTTAAACATAATACATGTTATCAATATAACATAGTCACCACCATTAAATTATCCAAAAAAAAATCTCCAATGATATGAGATATTAGGATATATTTTAAAATTTCCAAGTGCCATAACCAACCCAAGAATGAGGAATGAGTAATCTTTTGAGAAGGAAATATAAATCAATTCCTCAAATGGGAAGAGTAAAACTAAGATGGTAAGTGTAATGATTATTTTATGTGTTATTAATTAAATAACCAAGTTGTCATTGTCATTATCCAGCCTGATTTTTTATTTAGAAATCTACATTATACGAAAGAATTAATTTTGACTAAGAAAATTAACATGCTACAAAATAATTCACCCATCATCCATCATCATGGAGGAAGATCACACAAAAATACTCTAATAAAAGCTAACACTCAATTGTATCACATTATAATATTTAAAAGGAGAAAAAAAGAATAACCATAAAGTTCAGTCAATTGTATTGCATTACCAGAACATAATTAATTACATATGAGACCACCAGCAGACATCACGCCAGTGATCTTTGAGATAAAAATATTGTAGTTATAAGACTGCTGCCCTACTTTTCTGGAAAATAAATGATTCTTTCTCCATGGCCATGGCTCCTACTTGCATCGAACTCCATCTAACACAGCATTCAACAAGAATGCACAAGCGTATGTGAAAATTGCCTCGCGTTTAGGGATTTTCCCAAAAAATTCTACCGAAATCTCTTTATTTAGAAAAATACTACCAGCTGCCCATTTCAGCCAAACCAATATGTGAAAAATACCATATACCCATCTCTCGAAACCCTTTATCCCAAGAGTTTCGGCCACTGTGCTCCATGACACAATGCACACTATCTCCAAAGTGACTGTTATAGAAAACAATGCATCCACCTGAACTGCTCTTTGCGACAATGAGATTAGGAATATAACTGGGAAAATCACAACAAAAGCGATAAGAATGATAAACATGAAAAATGCAATGAAAACCTTTGCGATAATAGGTGCCATGAAGAAATCTATATTGGATGCTAGATCCATCCCCAGAGCTACACCGATGGTTGTGATTATGGTGACAATTATAGGCATAGAAGGTGGCGGGGAACTATCAGCCTCAATGTCAAATGCAATAAGCAGAGCCCAACCAATACATGAAATCAAATTTACAAAACCCACCATAAAGGACAAGATTATGATGCCTACAACATTACTTTGAAATGTAACCACCTAACAAACCTGGGTGTTATTGTCATCAGTCTTTACCATAGCTTCACTTAGAAATGCATTGGCAACAAATCCACTTCTTTTAGTGTCCACAAGAAAATCTCTAATTATCCTCTTGGCTACAAGAGCGCTGGAAAACCTATCCACTCTGAACCAGAAAGTTGTTGGAATTTCTGAGAATTCCAGAACAATATAGAGAGAATGATACTCTCCTTTCAACACAGAGAATAAAAAAATTTTCTTGCTGGAGACAGAGTTTGCACACAGCAACAACACTTCTATTTCAATAACAAAAAAAAACTATTACAAAAAAACATCTTCCTCTATCAGACGAATTTACAATGACTGCTAAAAACGCAGTTCATAAAAACTTCACTGTCTCTATTTTAAAACAAAACACGCTGTCTCACAAAAACTGCCTTCAAGCTCTCACTGTTTTACACTGTTGTGTTAAAACAATACACTTACACTTTTCATTACATTTCACACACTGAGCCTTTCAGGATTTTTCATTGTATTTGATGCAGCACATAATAACAAAACAAAATAAAAACATATAACAAAAATAAAACTAAAACTATGTATGCCTATGGCCCACCGGGGCTCCTTTTACAAAGCACATATAACATATATGAACCAAGGTTTAAATAAACCTTTGTGCGCGATGTGAAACATAAAACGTTATAACATATATGACTCCAAAGGTTGAAAAAATTTATCGCATGATAAAACATAACAAAAAGTCTTTTAAACAAAACCTTACCAAGACATAACAAAACATTAATCAAACTTTTCCGAGAACCCTTTGCCTTGGTGGAGCCTGCCAGAATTCAAAAGAATTAAACCAAATTGCAATGGAACAAATCGCGTTACAAACTGGGTCGCGTGACATCACCATTTGGACGCGCGATGGATTATGAAATCTGTCCTATAATCCCTCATCACGTCCGCAATTTTTTTTGTGTACGGGGGCTTTCAAACGTGCGATGAACTTTAAATCGTGTTTATAAAGCTCATCGCGCCCGGAAATAAACTCTGTGGATGGGCCAAAAAATAACGCGATCCAATCGCATGCTGCCGCGTGTCTTTGCTAACTGGTCAGTGGGACCACTACTCCTGTGACCTCCTGTTGACGTGGTCTATGGGACCACTACCCTCGTGGCCGGCGGGACCACAAATCTTCAAACAAACAAAAAATAATCTCCCGTGTTCAAACAAAAAACTAAACTCTGTTGTTTTCTATTTTAAACCCTGTTTTGAAATAGAGAGCTGTGTACTCTGTTTTCTCATATGAAAGGACTGGCGCCAAAAAAACAAAACCTCTGTAAACACAAGACTGTAAGGTTTCAAAGAAAAATGATTGTTTAGTTAAAATGGAAAGCGGCTCGTAACATAAATTTGTCAAAACAAAATTGGAAAGCGGCTGAGGTGCACAGGACAGTTGAAAATTAACATTTCAACACTCCCCCTTAAGTTCAACTTCCTGGTTATCAGTCATACCCAGACATTTCCTTAAAAACCCAAAACTCTTCTGCCCCAATGGCTTGGTCAGAATGTCTGCAAACTACTCTTGAGTTGTGCAGTGTTTTAAAATTATTTTTCCATTGTTCACTAGCTACCTGATGTAGTGAAACTTAGCATCTATGTGCTTTGTCCTTTTATGAAACACAAAATTTTTTGATAATGCAATAGCTGAGCTATTGTCACAATAAATCACTGTGCCTTTTACCTATTCTTGACATAAACTTCTCAACATTCTCCTCATCCAAATTGCTTGACATGCTGCTATTGTAGCTACCACATACTCTGCCTCTGCTGTAGATAACGCTACAATAGGTTGTTTCTTAGAAGCCCATGAAATGGCTCTTGAACCCATGTGAAAAAAATAACCAAAATTACTTTTCTGGTCATCTACACTTCCAGCCCAATCACTATCAATGTATCCAATTCAATCTGAATTTTCTGAAGTAGTATATAAAATACCAAACCTTTTAGTTCCTTTAACATACCTCAGAATTCTTTTTGCTGCCTGCCAATGTGCTTCTTTTGGCCTCTCCATGAATTTGGAAATCAAACTAACAGCATGCATTATATCCAGCCTAGTTGCAGTCAAATACATGAGGCTGCCAACTATGCTCTTGTACAAACTAGGATCAAAATCCTTGTTGATGTCCTCTTTGCTAAGTTTTAATCCCATCACTGTGGGTGTTATTGCTACCTTGCAATCTTGCATGTTAAATCTCTCCAAAATCTCATTAACATATTTTGCTTGTGAGATAAAAATCCCATTTTCATTTTTCTCTACTTCTATTCCTAAGAAGTATTTCAGCAAACCCAAATCAGTCATTTCAAATTCTTCTTTCATGACATTTTTAAAATTTTCAACAAGGTATCATCATTACCTGTAAAAATCACATCATCAACATATAAAAAAACAATCAGCATCTTACCATATTTTTCTTTGATGTATAGAGTGGGTTCTCACTCACATTTTTCAAATCCATTTTCCACTAGATAGGAATCTATCCTACTGTACCATGCTCTTGGCACTCGTTTCAGCCCATAAAGAGCTTTCTTCAATATGCACACTTTTTGCTCTTGGCCTTTCTTTTTGTAGCCTAGAGGTTGTTCAATATAAACCTCTTCCATTAACACTCCATTTAGGAATGCTAATTTCACATCCATTTGGTAAACTTTCCACTTTTTTTGTGCTGCTATGGACAACACTTCTCTTACGGTTTCCATTCTTGCAACCAGTGCGAAATTTTCCTAATAATCTCTCCCATGTTGCTGCTTATACCCTTTGACAACAAGTCTGGCCTTGTGTCTTTCAATCTTACCATCAGCATTACTCTTGGTCTTGTAGACCCATTTAACTCCAATAACTTCTTTACCTTTTGGGATTTCAACCAAATCCCATGTCTTGTTTCTTTCTATGGCATTAATTCCTCATCCATAGCTTCTATCCATTTCCTATCTTTAATAGCTTCCTCAAAATGAATAGGATCATCAACATGACAATATAAAGTAAACAAAGAGTTCATACCTTCATTTGTTGCCTCTTGCTCATAAATTTCATTTAAATTTCTGAACTTTGTTCCTCTTTCACTTGGTGTACAAGTGCTTGAAGTAGCACTCGAATCTCCTCCTTGTGTTGTGCTTGGAGAAGCACTCTCATTTCTCTTCAAGGGTGTTCCTTGCTGTCCTTGTGTTGGTGTTGTTGTTGGGGGATGTATTTCAGCCATCTCTTCATCATTTTCATCATGAGACAAATAGTTTTTAACATTCACTGTTTTCTCAATGCTTCCATCCCAAGCTTCCTCTTCAATGAACTGAACATCTCTGCTCACAATAAACTTCTTGGTGGATGGGTTATACAACTTGTAAGCTTTGGATTCCTCACTGTATCCAATGAAAATACATTTCTCCCCCTTGTTGTCCAACTTCTTCCTTAGCTAATCTGGAATGTGTGCATAATCCACACAACCAAAAACTTTCATGTGGGTGACTCCTTGCTTTGTGCCACTCCATGCCTCTTCTGGAACTTTGTTCATGACTACTTTTGTTGGGCATCTATTTAAAATGTACGCTGCACAATGTACAACTTCAGCCCAATAATCATTCGGCAAATGTTTTTCCTTTAGCATACTCCTTACCATATCCATGATTGTCCTATTCTTCCTTTCGGCAACTCCATTTTGCTGCGGAGTGTACCTTGCTATAAATTTCTTATGAATCCCATTATCTCTGCCAAAATGCAGAAATTCTTTAGAGATATATTCACCTCCTCTATCAGTCCTTAGGACTTTGATATACAACCCACTTTGTTTCTCCACAAGTGCTTTGAAATTGCAGAATCTTTCAAACACTTCACTTTTGTTTTTCAAAAAGTAAACCCAAGTTTTTCTTGTAAAATCATCAATAAAAGTTAACATATAGTGGCTACTTGCAAGTGATGGTGTTTGCATTGGTCCACATAAATCTGAGTGGACAATTTCTAAAGGTTCTTTTGCCCTTATGCTTTTCTCGGATTGAAAACTTTCTTTGTGTTGTTTACCCAAGATACAACCTTCACAAAGGCTGTTCGGTTTCTCAATCAATGGTAAACCTCTTACCATTCCTTTTCTATGCAACAAGTTAAGACCTCCAAAGTTGAGATGTCCAAATCTCAAGTGCCATAACCAATTCTCATCTTTTGTTTCTCTTTAAAAATCCTCTTGTGTCACTGCTACCATTTCTTCTCCATTCTTCAAATCTGCCCTCATCTTGAGAGGGAACATTCTGTTCCTTGTCATCCTCACTTCAGCAATACATTTTTTGCTTGGTGGTTTATTCATGATGGTGCATACATCATCTTCAAAAACAACATTGTACCCCTTTTGAACAAGTTGTCCAATACTTAAGAGGTTACATTTCATTCTAGGAACATAATAAATTTCTGATATGGTTTTCTTTTCTCCTTTCCTTGTTAAGAAACCTACATCTCCTTTTCCCATAATAGAAACTTTACTATCTATACCTAATGGGACTTGTGACTTCACATTCTCATCTAACATAGAAAACATGGCTATGTTTCCTGTCATATGGTTACTACAACCGGAGTCTAGAAACCATAAATATTCACTCTTTTCTTCAACCATATTACAAGCTAAAAACAATTTATCTTGGCTGATATTTTCTCTAGTGAAATTTGCACTGGGTCTATTACGCATATCATGTTTCTTCTTCCTACATTCATTTGCATAATTCCCATATTTTTTACAATAATGACATTGGAAATTGGATTTATCATATCTTTGTCCACGAGCATGTTTTTTTCCACTTTGCTGGCTGTTGCTTTGGCCTTGGTTCTGATTTTGATTGCTGCCCCTTCCTTGAGCATTTGTTGGACTGTTTCTTCCACCTCTGTTTTGGCTTCTGCCTCTTCCTCTCTTGTTTCCTCTACCTTGACCTCTTCCTCTTCCAAAGGACATCTGGGTCTTGAAGGCATGCTCCAAAGATGAGTTTTCATTTCTACCCAATCTCTATTAATGTGTCATCAGTGATGCATGAGGCTCATCAATTGAAAAGTTTGAGAGATCCTTTGTCTCTTCTATGGTGGTGACAATCACATCAAACCTTGAGCGTAAGCTCCTCAAAATTTTCTCCACAATCCTCCTTTCTTCAAGTGTCTCTCCATGAGACCTTTTCTGTGTGACCCTTCCAATCACATGTGTGAAGAATGAGTCAATGTTATCTGACTCCTTCATGCAGAGAGTCTCAAAATCTCTTCTCAGCAATTGTAGTTTTGTTGTCTTCACTTTCTCCATGCCTTGATATACTGTCTTGAGAGTTTCCCGTGCTTCTTTGGATCTCCTAGCTGCTGCTATCCTTGGAAACACACTCTCATGCACTGCTTGATACAAATAGAAGAGGGATTTAGAGTCTTTATTCTTATTGCTCTTCAACAATTCCTTATTTGCCTGAGTTAAGGCATTAAACTCATTTTCATCCACTGGCTCTTCAAAACCATCCTCAACAAGTTCCCATAGGTCTTTAGAGGCAAATAGAGCTCTCATGGTTATTGCCCAATAATCATAGTTTTTCCCATTAAATTGTGGGAGCTGAGCATTACAAATACTCATGCTAGTGCTGGCTCCAACCATCCTTGCACTCTAAGTATGCTTCAAATACTTGACTGTGCTTTTAAAACAAACTGATTATTCTGCAAACAGTAACACAAAAAAAAATTGTCTTGAGAATACCTTGGATTCTTTTTGATTGAGCGTTCACTCTACTGGAGAAGCTTCTGCAATAAAAAATCCTTCCTTTAGCTTCTTTGACACTTTCAAAGAGCCTAGACTAGCTCTAATACCATGTTGGAATTTCTGAGAATTCTAGAACAATATAGAGAGAATGATACTCTCCTTTTAACACGGAGAATAAAAAAAATTGCTTGCTGGAGACAGAGTTTGCACACAATAACAACACTTCTATTTCATTAACAAAAAAAACTGTTACAAAAAATCTTCTTCCTCTATTAGAGGGATTTACAATGACTGCTACAAATGCAGTTCATAAAAAATTCACTGTCTCTGTTTTAAAACAAAACACTCTGTCTCACAAAGCGCATGGGGCTCTCACAGTTTTACACTGCTATGTTAAAATAGTACACTTACACTTTTCATTAAATTTCACACACTAAGCCTTTCAGGATTTTTCATTGTATGTGACGCATCACATAATAAAAAAACAAAATAAAAACATATAGAAAAAATAAAACTAAAACTATGTATGCCTATGGCCCACCGAGGCTCCTTTTACAAAGTGCATATAACATATATGAACCAAGGTTTAAATAAACCTTTGTGCGCGATGTGAAACATAAAATGTTATAACATATATGACTCCAAAGGTTGAAAAAATTTATCGCGCGATAAAACATAACAAGAAGTCTTTTAAACAAAACCTTACCAAGACATAACAAAACATTAATCAAACTTTTCCGCGAACCCTTTGCCCTGGTGGAGCCCGCCGGAATTCAAAAGAATTAAACCAAATTGCAATGGAAAAAATCGCATTACAAACTGGGTCGTGTGACGTCACCATTTGGAAGCTCGATGGATTATGAAATCCATCATATAATCCCTCATCACGTCTGCAAAATGTTTTTGTGTACGGGGGCTTTCGAACGTGCGATGAACTTTTAAATCGTGTTTATAAAGCTCATCGCGTCCGGAAATAAACTTTGTGGACGAGCCAAAAAATAACACGATCCAATCGCATTCTGCAACATGTCTTTGCTAACTGGTCGGTGGGACCACTGCTCCTGTGACCTCCTGTTGAAGTGGTATGTCGATGTGGTCTATGGGACCACTACCCTCATGGCCTGCGGGACCACAAATCTTCAAACAAACAAAAAACAATCTCCCACATTCAAACAAAAAACTAAATTCTGTTGTTTTCTATTTAAACCCTATTTTTGAAATAGAGAGTTGTGTACTCTGTTTTCTCATATGAAAGGACTAGCGACGAAAAAAAAAAACCTTTGTAAACAAAGGAATGTAAGGTTTCAAAGAAAAATGACTGTTCAGTTAAAATGGAAAGCGACCTATGATAGAAATTTGTCAAAACAAAATTGGAAAGCGACTGAGGTGCACAGGACAATTGAAATTAACATTTCAACAAAAGTGAGGAGAAGGTTAATTACTACTTCGGTGAACCTTGGCACCATAAAAGAGGAAGTGTTGTATTCCATTGTTCCCGTTTGACGTCCTCTGGTTCTAGCTAAGTAGCCTTCCAACACTTCTGAAGCCATTACTCTGACGATTTTTTCTTCAACATCTTTAGATCTGAATGATCTTATCAGTAGCTCTGTCCAATTATCTGTCTAAATCATTCAATGGAATGCAAATGCAAATATGCTTCTTTGTGCTCATGGATCCAGCACCAATTTCATCAAGAATTTTAGATACCAACTTGGAGTCACTCACTCTCTCCACAGGCAACGACCCTTCCACATGCAACAGGGCCTCGTAGTTGCACCCATGGCAGTGGTTTGTGAGGCATGTCAGACATGGGAGTAAGCAGGTTGAATCAGAGAGGAGCATCAATGTCTATTGGTGTATTCTTTTCTCTATTCTAGCTCGCTCCTTCCTTCTCTTGCAAGTTTGCTCATTGTTTTGCAAATCTAGATCTTTGTATCTCAAAATCTTACATGGTATCAAAGCTACAAGGGTTTGGAGAAGTTGCATGAACAAATTTTTTGCAGGTTTGAAGAGCATAGAATTGGAAATTGTTCGAAGATTTGATTTGCAGATCCAAATATTAGAGAATTTTCCGCAATCGAGTTCTCATCTTCAATGGTTCTGACTCCATACAACTACCATGAATGGAAGCCAATGATTTTTCTTCATCTTAGGAGCAAAGGCTTGTACCAAGTAGTCATGGAAATTGAGATAGAACCAATCTCAGAGGATGAGAAGTCAGATTGGCTTAACAGATCTGACATGGCTTATGGAAGATTGTGTCTATCTATGTCTCGTGATATTCTTTATGAGATCATAAATATTGAATCACGACATGAAATCTGGACTACATTGAAAGGATTATATGGTGATGAAAATGATCTAGAAGAACACCATTTGGAGGCAAAGAGATAGACTTATTATAACAGTCATGAAAGTGGTGAAGATTCCAAAAATGCGGAGAAATATTCTCAAGACAGTGTTGAACAAGAAGATTTTGCTTCTTTTATTGTTAATGGACCTGTTGCAGATGAGAATTTTATCTTGTCCAATAACGAAGACATTGCACATGAGGAAATATATTCCTCTACTAATGATGAAGACACTACTTTCAAAATCATAGAAGATGACTTTGATTCCTCTACTATTGACATAGATTTGATGTGGTCTCAATTTAATGATGCCCCAAATTCACTCTTAGTCGCAGAGCCATGCATGCCCATGCATACATCTAAGGAGGAATTTATAGCACCATGTATGCACATTTATGCATCCACAAAGGCATCTTGAAGGCCACACATACACGTGCATGCATCCCTAGAGACAACCATTCTCATGCATGCATATAGGGCACATGAATTTGATCGTCAAATGCATGACGAAGTTGCAGGGAATCCATATTGGCATGCAAACATGTATAAGGAAATTCAGTCCTTGATCCAAAGATGGGAGTTGATACCTCTACTTCAAAAAATGAAGCTTATTCCTCTAGATCCATGATGGGATCATCGGTCTTCAGTACTGTCCGAGTTCACCAAGACTTTCACTGAGAAGAAATTTCGATTTTTGCGAGATCGTCTCGGGGTGAAGGACACGACTGCCTAGCAATTGTCTTTTCTCTACTTTTCAATTATATTTTGAGGGGGGGGGTTTCTTCTCAGTGGGTTTTCCCTATTTCCTCTTTTCATGCATTATATATGGGTACCTAAAATGGCCATGTTGTCGAGACTCATTCATTTTGCATCACACTCACTTAAGTTATGCTTAAGGGGGGGTGTTGGTGTACATGCACCAAGATTAGCTTTAGTTCAACTCTATTGATTGCATGCAATGTGCACTTGTTTTTATCACACTCACCTAAGTTATGCTTAAAGGGGGGTGTTAGTGTACATGTACCTAGATTAGCTTTAGTTCAACTCTAGAGATTGCATGCAATGTGCACTTGTTTTTAGCTAGTAACTTACTGATTGCATGTGATGTGCACTTGGCTTAGTTAATTAACTTACTGCTTGCATGTGGTGCATGTGCACATTAGCAGAACATAAAACACACTTAGCTTCAGCTAGCTTTAACTATCCATAGTTATTGCATGTACAACTAAGCTTGACTTAATTTCTTTATATATTGATTCTCAACCTAATATTGATGAACCAATTTCATTCTTAATTCTAATTGTTTTTCTTTTTCAACTTGGCATGTTTGTGCAATTATTCTTCAACTAGATCCATATTTGTGCTCTAATAATTTTACAATGCTTTCATGAATTCCCTCGTGGAAGAATTCGGTGGGTCGTTCGACAACATTACAACAGAAGCAATAGGTAAATATATTGTCGTGGTCAGTCCTTTTCCGTTCATCCTATATATGTTGTTGAGTTTGGGACATGCTAGAATGGCAAGGACATCCTGGGCACCTATCTCTGAATTGAGCCGTCCTCTGATGAGGCTGCTAACAAGCACTGCTAAATTACCGACGCAAGTAATTCCCAGAGAAGGAAAATTAACAGATCTAGTAACACCTTCTCCTATTTCAAGTTGCGCCAAGACAATAGTTGACAACCATGTGAAGCAGCATATCAACAATTGAATGACCACTCAGCTTCTCGCACCATTGTTGAATAAACCCATGGTTTCAAAATACAATCCAAAGAGGATGTACAATACACCCAACCAGTGATCAGAACTTTTGTTTCTTCTCTCAATCTCAATCTCTATTCTGTGCCTACAAACATTTACTCTACAATTTCGTGTTTGCAAATATTTATTTAGTAAAGTTCGACATGCCTTCACTGCCCGACATGAAGTTCCCCACAGATTATTCCATTTCCATTTCTGTACATTTTAATTTTTCTTTTTCTTTTCCAAAGCTTTGGGACACCTTATTCTATTTTTTTTTTAATTCTTTATGTTTTCACCGTACAATTAAAATTCAATTAAAAAAAACATTCTTAATAACTTAATAATATAACGACAAGAGAGAGAAAATCAATAATAAAATAAATTAAAAAAAACAACTTAATAAAATGTCAATTAGATTTAAATATAAGAGTAATGAAAAAATAAAAGTTCAAGATGAAATCAAAACGGTTCATAAATTAGATATGAGTAAAGAATTTTAAAATTGGTAAGAATATAATAAAGTAAACGAAATTTAATTAAGGGAATATATATAATTTTGGTTAAATACTTTTTTAATATGTTTTAGAAATGCGGATATGCTCAATTATATATTTGAAGTTTCTTAAGAATATGGTAAAGTAATTTGGAATAATATATTTTAGGTTTGAGAAATTTTTTTTCCTTATTTTAAAAAATTAATATATTTAATATATTTGAGAAGTAATGAATATAAATAAATATATATTTCAGGTTAAGGATAAACTAAAGAGTGTGGTAAAGTAATCTGGCATTCAATTCTAGCTTATGTTTGAATTTAATAATATAACTTTATTGCCATATAACAATAAATATATATTTAATATATTTGAGAAGTAATGAATATACTTAAATATATATTTCAGGTTAAGAATAAAGTAAAGAATGTGGTAAAGTAATTTAGCATTTCATTCTAGTTTATGTTTGAATATAATAATATAACTTTATTGCAATATATATTTCATTTTAACTTATATTTCAAGTTAGTTTCTTAAGAATATGGTAAAGTAATTTGACATTTCATTATTTTAGAGAAATTTTGTTCTCTCATTTAATAATTTTTAGATTTTTTTTTAATATGTTTGAAAAGTAATGGATATATTTAACATATATTTCAAGATAGCAATAAAGTAATTGTTATTTAAGTACAATAAGGATTTTTTTTAAATATTTAAATATGTTATATACATAATTTAAATTTATATAGAAAAAATACTATTTTTTTTTTAACTATTCAAATTAAATATAAATAACAAAAACCACCTTTTAATATATGTTTGTTAGTGTTATGCTTTTCATATGAGCTATCTTAATCGTCTTTATATCTATCATGACCCCAAGGGTTCCACATGGTTACACGACACTTTATTGGGCACATTCTGAGCCCTAAAGCATGAACGTTTTTCGCAATTGCCTAGTGTAGTATAATTTTATTCCAACCAAACTACACCTCATAACAAGTTTACTTATATAATCTTTATATTATGCATTATTTAGAAAAATATCATAACCCTTCAAAGTTCAAGTAAATCTTATCGTTTTATAACTTCATCGGACATTCATTCATGAGAAACACATGTAAAGAAATCACATCAACAATATCACAAATGCACAATTTGTATGGAACAACCCTCCTTTATTTTATTAATCAATGTAAATATTTTTTACGTGTGAGTTTGAGACAATGCCATGGAGCTTAGTACAACAAATAAGTGAAAAAAACTTTACTTTCCCATAAAACCATGTCACCTGGCTTGATCTACCTAATGTATCATATTTTCCCTACCTGTGACACCCTTCGTTCCCTTCACTCAACCTACTTGGTTGTTTTTCCTTAGCATAGACTTTCTCAAGCTCTTCCTCCGTTGGTTTTGTCTTAAACTAGACACACCCTTGTATTTACTCGTCTGAATACTCTTCCTTGCAGCCTTACACTTGTCTCTTCACTTAAGTCTTCATCATGTAGTTTGTTGTTGTGTTCTATCTCAATTGTATGCCTCTCCATATATATGTAACTCCACTTGGTTATTTGAAGCCACAACCCTTCAAATTCGGTTGGGTCTGCTCTACCACTCGAATGGTCCTCATGTGCTTTAGTTTGGGCTGACTCCTCAAGTTCTCAACTCATACCAATTGGTTTACCTCCTTTTAGTCAACCTACACCCACTTGATCCATTCAACTTGTTTTTTCTTGCTCGAATCACACCAGCTTGTTCCATTCATCCTTGCTTGGTATTGCTCAATCCACATGCATTCGATCCATCCATGCTCTAGGATGACCCTTTCCACATGGTTTTGGGGCACACTCCTTGGTCGTGTCACCCCCTTATGGTACTTGTGCCACCAAGATCAAGTGTGTTTTCTTGTACTTCGATTCCACTTTCACTTGGGTGAGTCGGGATGCTTGGTCATGCCACACCCTTTTGGTGCCCATGCTATGAACACATCCTCATTCTTACTCATATGCACTCAAGTGGAAACCACAAGTCTTGATTTTTAACCACTAGACTTGGCGTGCTCTTTCCCACACCTTTTGGTTATTTTCAATTGTTTTGATTTTTTCAAAGCCTTGGCTACTCAACCCTTGACCAAATCCTCCATAACATCACATTATTTATGAAATAAACGCAAAAATGGTGAGATGGAGATGTCACCACTAGTGCATGCCTCGATTAAAGGCATTCTCAACTCTAGGGTTTAACATCCTTCCACGCTCAAAATTATTTCCATCATAGCAATAATACAACCACATCCTCATGGTCATTTCCCTTTGGATATTTACATTATAAACATTATATTTCTACTAGATGTTGTCTTTGACTACATCTCTAGAGAGCACCTTTGTATATCAACATGTGTTGGATCCCTTTACGCTACTAAGTTAAACATGTAGCTAATATGATTGTAGATCCAAGTTCCATAACAATTGATGCCTTACACAATGCAATTTCGTTGACCTCATATCATCCAAGATCCCACATCCATCTCATCATTGTCGAGGCACCACCTTAGGCATCTCTATGATCTCAACTTGCCACCCAATTGCAACATTGAGTCATCCACTCATGGCTCAATGTGACGAAAACGAGTTGTGGTTATGGTGATCTCCACCTGCATCTCTTATTTGCTTTCTTGGAAGCATTCCTCTATACTTCCTCATCCTGTAGGTTAGAAAAGGTGGATGTGACCCAATCCTACCCTTTTCCTCCTCAACAAGTTTCTCTTGTTCAAGATCTCATGGTCATCATATGATCCAAATGGAAAATGGCATCCACCCATTTATTCATCCACCCATGGTATTTATCCACCCATGGACTTTAGCCATGGTATATTGTAACTAAAAAAGGTTATAAGTAACAAGCTTCTTTTTGTAAAAGGACATATTGGTCCTCCACAATGTAGTATAATATGTGGTTTGGTTCTTGATTAATTAAGTCATATTTTTTCACTTCGTGTCAGTATTTTTAGACTTTATGTGATTAATTTTCTTCGAGGATGTGTATGCTCCTTCCCTCCTTTTTCAACATTCATAGATCCTAGATCTCAACCCCCAAGATCTGGACCAATGATATCATAGTAGTTTGGCCCAAAAAATCCAAGACTAAGCCATAAAATTGAGGTTTTATTCTTATTTGGATGGCAAAGATTTTCCCCTTGGATATGGTTAGCCCTTTTATTTTTTTGATATCAATAGCAATATGTATTTAGTGAAATCATCAATGCGGTAGGTACCTTAAGCTTGTAAGTGGAAATCACCATAGCTGCACTCATCTCCTTTTAGTTTATGGCCATTGTAGTCATCCTCTTCCTCTTGGATCTTCCCATGAGGATCAATAGAGGTCCAAAGGTGTTTCCAAATTTACACATCGTAGACATCAGGTCTTCAATTTCTATGAAAGGGGTGCCATGCTCACCACAACACTTCATGACATCGACATTGTGCACACCAGAAAACATCTCATTCTTGCAACAACCCAATCCCAAGAAGAAAGATAACGTAGCAACAATGATTGTTCCCCTCACCACAAGATCTGTACTACAAGTTGTGACCAAACTTCAACAACCAAGAAAGATGAGCATCACATGGAGATATTCTAGGATCGTTCTCATCCTTGCATGTCTCAAGGGCCTTTGGATTCGAACCCATAACCTTTGCACATGTCTCCTGCTCCTTGTAGGAAGACATCAAGGAATTTTTTGAGAAGTGTGTTAGCACAACCAAGGTCACAACAATCACCCTTGTTGATTTGGGTGTCCTCTGAACCTATGAAACTAGAAAATAGGGTATCGTGGAGTGGTTGATGTACTTGATATCCAAAATATATACCTCTTGGTCACCTCCATTGACTATCTCCACATATGGCACATTTCTGGCAGTCGTGACAAGATTAAGAGCTTGTTGAAGAACAATGGATTCTACGGCCGTCTCACTTCCTTCAATTGGAACGAGCAAGAACCCAAAAGGACCAACACTTCCAAAATCGACAACGCCTTCACAATCTGGGAAATTGAAAAGGAGGTCATCAACACTCAATTGAGTTCCTATGATAAGGATGTCTATGACATTGCCTGGGGGTGTGCCATTATTTTTTCCTATGTTCATGCAAACGAGTCTATTAAGGTACTTGATTTGAGGGATAAGGAGCATCCTACAATTAGATATGATATATCTCAGCACGATACTCCCCAAGACAGATTGGGCTAGAACAAGCAGGGCCCCCGATACAAGGCTACCATCATCATGGAAGGCCCCAAGGTTGTAGTATTAGATATCATATATCAAACCCTAACTATCAAAGTGTTACAAAGGCAATAGGCTAGTGTAAATGCCATTGTTTGGGAACCCCACAACTCCTGTTACATTTTCACTACTGGATACGAATCACAAGCCCTCATATGTGATCTCTCTTCCATGAGAAAACTTGTCGATGGAAACCTTGACCCTATTCTTTCTTACACTTCTAGGGCCGAGATCGAAGGCCCATTAGAAACCTCATCATATGGAAATCTACCCATAATTTCATGTGGATTTTCCTAGCTTTTCCATTTCCTGGACAACCATGGTATTGTGGGTTTATTTCCATTTATTATTTTCTGGTTGGTTCTCATGATTCCTTTAGCTATGGGTTGATTTATTATTTCTTGGAACCCTTGGTTGGACAAATGATCTGGAAGACTGGAAGACAACTGTGGGTTGAGTTACTAGTTGTGGAACCCTTGGTTGGATGAACGCTCTCGAAGCCTAGGTGGGTTGAGTTACTAGTCCTGGAAGCCCTAGTTGGACAAATGCTCTAGAAGCCTTGTAACAGTTGGGGTTGAGTTACTAGTTTTGGAAGCCTTGATTGGAACAAACACTATGGAGCCCTCGTTGGAAAAAACACTCTGGAGCCCTAGAAAAACTTGGATAGAGATCAATCCGTGATGGTTAGTGATGTCCGACCGTGAGGTGGAATCACTAGTTTGGGGTTGAAACGATTTGGTCTCTCGAGCCCTGGTTTGGTGTTGATTGATGTGTTTGATAAAGTCCAACATTCATGCTTCGAATATGGCATGGGGATGATTGGCTAAAGTGAGACTTGGCTCAACCAATCTATGGTGGGGTGGAGCATGGAAGTCCCATCTCCAGTTGGTTTTTACATTGAGTAATGAAGAGCTCATTCCTCAGGTATTCAATATGCAAATGTATTGGTTTATGTATGGATTTAATTTTTGTTATATCCATTGTATTTCTATTGTTATTATGTTGTTTATAAGCATGTATTCTATAAGTGATGATGTATGGCTCTATCTATGTTTTTACGTGTAAATGAATGCACAATGTATCTATGGTTAAATAGACTATATTGTAGCTTATGATGTAGGTGAGAAATTATTCTTATCCATTCTTTGATTTGTAAGAGACCTCCATGTTTAAAACTGTTATTTATACCTATAGATGCAATTTTTGTGACATGATTAACGAAATATTTGTCATGGCTAGGAGAGTTGAGATGAGTTCTTGATGATGTGAGTGCTTTCATACCTTTTTTAAATGTTATTTAACCTCCCCTGAAGTTTCATGAATTTCTTGGAAGTGACCAGGCTTTGGGGCTAAAAAGGTGGCACGAATCCCAGAGCTACAGGCACATAATTAACGTTTTGGGGCAATGGTCGTGGCCTTTCCAAGGAATGCCCATGACTATAGGTTTCTAGCCACTCCCTTGCCCTTATATTCCCATGGATAAGGCCTAAATTGGTAAAAAATTAGTCCCCCTTCAAGGTTCAGGTGTTTGGGAGGCTGGGTTACCTCTTGGAGGTGTTGTTGATGTAGTGTAAGGCCTGTTTGTTAGGTTTACATCAGTTCCACTTCCTCAAGGTCATCTATGAGGTTTAATCTCATATTAGTAGTCTCTTGTCACATGTTTACCTCGGTTGGGCAGTTACTTGGGTAGATGTGGGAAGAGGGTGTTACATCAAAAGTTAGACTACACCCCAAATTTCGAAAGGAAGAGGAAAAAAAAACATTTTCCTTTGTGCTTAATGAGTAGTGTGACCAATGAGCAAAGGTTAGATGAAACATTACAAACTCTATAAAAAAAAGGAAGTCTCAAGTAATAAAATAAATAGCAAAATAAAATAAACTCAATTGAAGTCTCAAGTAATAAAATAAATAGCAAAACCAACCCATGGTATGACAAAGATTGTAAAAGTGAGAGGAGAGAAATAAAGGAAGTTGTTGATGAATCTCTCAAAATTAACAAGATAAAAATCTACAAAGCCCTAACTAAAAGGAAAAAAAGGCAATATATTCGTAAAAGACAAGAGAATCTCTTACACCTCTCTAAGGTGGCTCCTAAGAAATGATAGAGGCAGATTCTAACTAGGAAAACTAAAGATAATAATAAAATTGCTTTACATGACTGGAATTCCTATCTTAAAAATCTTTATGAATCTCCAAATGCCAGGGATAACTTTGAAACCCTGCTCACAACGAAATAATTTTTCTCATTAGAAGACATTGATTTTGGGGTTAAACACCTTGAAAATGGGAAAGCTAAAGACATTAAAGGTTACCAGGCGAAAAACTTAAAAATTGGAGGTCCTGTCCTCATCCCCCACATCCATAAGCTTTTCAAACAAGCAGTCAAGCAAGGGTTCCCTAAACCTTGGACTCATAGCCTCATTATCCCTATTTTTAAAAGTGGGGATACAAATAACCCCTCTAATTATCATAAAATTATGATCAGCCCTCTCTTGGTCAAGTTATATGGTATTATTTTGGAAAACAAGTTGAGAATTTGGCTTGAAATTGAAGATAAGCGGGCTAGATTCCAAGTGGGTTTTAGAAGGTAGGATTCAACAATGAACCACCTCGTTATGCTTAGGATCATTGTGGAGGAATGACACAATGAATCCAATATCTTATGTTTGTTTGTGGACTTTAGAAGGGCTTTCGATATGGTTCCTAGAAACAACCTATGGAATAGATTAGAAGAGCTAAATGTTCCTTTCGAGCTAAGAGCAGCTGCTATAAGGTTATACAAGAATCTAATTGCCAAGTTAAATAGCAATGAGAGGTGGTCGAAAGATATTAAGTGTAATATTGGAGTTAAACAAGGTTGCCCCCTCTCCCCTACCCTATTTGGAATTTACATCGACAAGCTAGAAGGTTGTTTAGAGGAAGCAGGATGTGCTGCCACGATCTTAGCTGGGATAGTCATCATCCTTCTTCTCTATGCTGATAATATTGTTCTTCTCGCAAGGTTCCCATCTAATCTTGATAAGAAACTTAGACTTCTTAAGGATTTCTACTCTACCATGGGTATGTCTGTTAACACTGACAAAACAAAAGTTATGATTATCAAATCCAAGAAGGACACTTACGCTAATTTTATGTATGACAATAGTAACTTGGAGGAAGTGTCTTCTTACAAGTACCTAGGAATTGATATTCATCACCAGCTCAACTGGAAATATAGCATTCATAAAAGGATTAATGAGGGGTGGAAAGCTTATTTTGGTCTTGAAAATAATTGTAAAACGACAAACCCTGTAATGTGGGATAGAAAGAAGTTCCTCTTTGAAACTTTAGTCACTCCTATTATCTTATATGGATGTGAGGTTTAGGGTTGCAGCATCTCTAGAGAATCCTAGAGAAATATTGAGCAAATACAAAAGTTTTTTATAACGTATAACCTTAAAATTAAAAGCAATACACCCTATCCTATTCTCCTTATAGAAGTGGGTCTTTCCCCTATCAAGAGCCTAGCTATGACTAGGCTTCTGTTGTACAAGCACAAGCTCAATAGCATAGGAGACCATAGTCTTCCTAAGCTAGCTTTAAATTCCAGCCAAAACCACCTAAGGCTTAAATGAGGTTGGTATAAAGACACCAGGGCCTGGTTAACCCATTGGGAGATCGACGAGAATGTTGCATTGCAAAACATTAATAACATTAAAAAAATTGTTACTTCTAAGTTCAAAGAAAAAATTTGGTGTGATAAAGATCTAGCAGCTAAAAGAAAATTAAGATATTATAAGGAGGTCATCAACCCCACCCTAGAAGATCAAAAGTATCTCTCTGTTTTAACTAGCTCAAAGAAGAAAATTAATATAACCAAAATTAGAACAAACTCTCATGAGCTCCATAGTGAAATTGGTAAATGGATAGTTCCCAAAACACCATAGATGGAAAGGATCTGCCATCTCTGTGAGAATATGAACATCGAGGATGAAAATCACTTCCTCTTAGAGTGCCCCGCATACAACCACATTAGAGCTCAATTTCATAATATTTGTTGCAATTCTAACCTTCCTAGCCTTTTAAGATGTCAAAATTATAGTGAGCTTAGGAGGCTTCTCTCCAAGCTTTTTGAGCATAGAAATAAAATCTTAAATAAAACTAAATAAATATTTTCTTTAGGTCTGATAGACCAAAAATTGGTCTCGGTGGACGTTAACCATTATCATCATCAATATAATAAAAAGAGAAAAAATCAAAATACAAATTAAATTAAAAAAATAACTTAATAAATACCAATTAGATTTAAATTTAAGAGCAATGAAAATAATAAAAATTCAAGATGGAATAAAAATGGTTCATAAATTATATATGAGCAAAGAATTCTAAATTTGGTAAGAAATTTAATAAAGTAATCAGAATTTAATTAAGAAGGAAATACATATATTTTTGGTTAAATATTTTTTTATATGTTGTAGAAATAAGGATATTCTCAATCATATATTTGAAATTTCTTAAGAATATGGTAAAGTAATTTGGCATTCCATTCTAATTTATATTTCAATATAACAATAAAATAAAATAAATAGTAAAGTAATTTGCATTTCATTATTTAAGAGAAAGTATTTTATATCATCTAATAATTTTTAGCTTTTTCTTAATATGTTTGAGAAGTAATGGATGTATTTAAAAATTTATTTTAAGTTAGCAATAAAGTAATTGTTATTTAGTTACCACAAGGATTTAGAAAAATAAAAACCATTAAATGTTTTTTAATATATAAATAAAATGAAATATTTAAATATGTTATATATGTAATTTAAATTTATGTAGAAAGAATAATAATAATAATTTTTTTTTAACTATTCAAATTATATATAAATGATAGAAAAATAAACTACTTTTTAATACATGTTTGTTAGTGTTATACTTTTCATATGAGCTATCTTAATCTTCTCTATATTTATCATAACCCGATGGGTTTCACATGGATATAAGACACTTTGTTGGGAACATTGTGACCTCTTAAGCATAAATGCTTTTCGCAATTGCCTAGTGTAGTATAGTGTTACTCCAACCAGGCTAAACCTCATAACAAGCTTACTTATATAATATTTATATTGTTGGTTATTTAGAAAAATATCATAACCCTTCAATATAGTGCAACTAAATCTTATTGTCATAGAATTTCATCTAACATTCATTCATGAGCATCACATGTAAAGGAATCACATCAACAATATCACAAATGCACAGTTTGTATGGAACGACCCTCCTTCTTTATTTTATTAATCAATGTAAATATTCTTTACATGAGGGTTTGAGACAATGCCATGGAGCTTAGTACAACAAATAAGACAACAAAAATTTACTCTCCCATAAAACCATGTCACCTGACTTGATCTACCTAATGGATAATGTTTTCCTTACCTGTGACACCCTTGGTTCCCTTCACTCAGCTTGCTTCATTCATTTTCCCTAGCACAAACTTACTCAAGCTCTTTCTCACTTGGTTTTGTCATAAACTCGACTTGTCCTTGTCTTTAATTGTCCCACTACTCTTCCTTGCAACCTCACAATCATCTCTTGAATTATGTCTTCATGTAGTTCATTGTTGTGCTCTCTCTCAATTGTATGCCTATCCATATATGTGTAGCTCCACTTGGTTATGTGAATCCAAGACCCTTCAACTTTAGTTAGGTCGACTCTACCACTCAAATTGTCCTCATATTCTTTAGTTTGGGATGACTCCCCAAGCCCTCAAGTCATCCCACTTGGTTTACCTCCTTTTAGTTCACCCGCTCTTGCTTGATCCATTCAACTCGTTTTGTCCCACTCAAATCACACCAACTTTGTCCATTCATCATTGATTGGTTTTTCTTAGTCCACATCCACTCGGTTCATCCATGCTCTAGGATGACTCATTCCACATGGTTATGGGGCATACTACTTGGTCGTGTCACACTCTTATGGTGCTTGTGCCACCAATCTCATGTGTTCTCTAAAGTACTTTGATTCCACTTTCATTTGGGTGAGCTAGGATGATTGGTTGTGCCACACCCTTTTGGTTCCCATGCTACCAAGGCATCATCATTACAACTCAGATGCAATCAAGTGGAAACTGCAAGTCTTAATTTTTCACCACTAAACTAGGCATGCTCTTACTGAAACCTCTTGGTTATTTCTCATTGCATTGATTCTGTCAAAGCCTTGGATACTCAACCCTCAACCAAATCCTCCGTAACATGACATCATCTATGACATAAAATTCAAAAATGGTGCGATGGGGATGTCACCCCTAGTGCACGCCTTAGTTAATGGAATGATCAACTCTAGGGCCTAACATCCTTCCCTACTCAAAATTATTGCCATCCTAACAATAATCAAACCACATCCTCATGGTCATTTCCTTTTAGATATCGACATTATAAACGCTATAGTTCCACTAGATGTTGTCTCCAACTGCATCTCTAAAGAGCACCTTTTCATATCGACATGTGTTGGATCCCCTTACGCCACTAAGCTAATCACATAGATAATATGATCGTCGAACCAAGTTACATAAGAACCCATACCTCACACAATACAAATTACTTGACCTCATATCATCTATTCTCCCACATCCATCTCACCATTGTAGAGGCACCATCCTAGGCACCTCCATGATCTCGACTTTCCACCCAACTACAACCTTGAGCCATCCATTCATGGCTCAATGTGATGAAAAGGAGTGGTGGTTATGGTGACCTACACGTACATCTCTTATTTTCTTTCTTGGAAGAATTACTCTATACTTCCTCATCATGTCGATTAGCAACAGTGGATGTGAACCAATCCTACCATTTTCCTCCTCAACAAGTTTCTCTTCTTCAGGATCTCGTGGCTATCCTATCATCTTAATGGAAAGTGGCATATGCCCATGGTATTATCCACCTGTGGTATTTATCCACCCATGTAATTTTAACCATGGTATATTTTAACTAAAAAAGGCTATAAGTAACAAGCTTCATTTCGTAAAAGGATAGATTGGTCCTCCACAATGTTGTAGTAAAAATAGTCTAGTTCTTGATTTATTAAGTCATATTTTGCACCTCATATTGATATTTTTAGTGTTTTTGTGATTAATTTTCTTTTCATATGTATATTCTCCTTCCCTCCTCTATCAACATTCATGAGTCCTAGAACTCAACCCCCAAGATCTAGATCAATGGTATCAGAGCAGGTTGGCCCAACAACTCCAAGACCAAGCCATCACATTGAGGTTTTATTTCTTATTTATATTGAAGAGATTTTCCCCTCAAAGATGGTTAGGCATTTCATTTTTTAATATTATTAACCTTATGGATTTGGTGAAATCATCAATGGGGTAGTTTCCTTAAGCTTGTAAGTTGCAATCACCATAGCTGCACTCATCTCCTCTCATTTTATGGCCACTATAGGCATCCTCTTCCTCTTGGATCTTCCCATGAGTATCAATAGAGATCCAAAGGTGTTTTCATATTTACACATCACAAACACCAGGTGTTTCGTTTCAATGAAAGGAGTGCCATGTTCTCCACGGGACTTCATGACATCAACATTGCGCACACTAGGAAACATCTCATTCTTGCAACAACCCAAGCCCAAGAAGAAAGATAACATAGAAACAATGATTGTGCTCCTCACCACAAGGTTTTTGCTACAATATGTGACCATGCTTCAACAACTAACAAAGATGAGCATCTATGTAGCTCTTGCATGTGTTGGTTGCTAATTATTAGCAATCTGATTCATTTATTTCTAGTTGTACTAAGTTAAATTAGTTCTAACAGTTAATATAACTAGTTGGAGGTCATTTTTGCAACGGGACAGTAGTCTAACTAAGAGATCATCCAATTAACTGATCAATCAACCAAAAATAGCTCATGCATGCAAGGAGTTCAAATTGCTCAATTGTGGTGGATATTCCAAGGCAGTGTAACATGAGTTGTAGATTAGTCTTGAGTGTACAGGTGTTGCATGCAATCAATTATTAATCCTTGGGAATTGCATAATCATTTTGGAGGAAATTCGTAAAGAATAGGGGTTAATTTTCCTAGGATTTGCGCAAGGAAATAGGAGCTCGAGTGGAGGAAAATTTTGACTAAGTCTGGGTTAGAGTTTCTCATTGAGCAGAGAGAACAAATATTCTTTTACAGGTTGAGCTCAGAGTTAAAGCTAGAAATTATAATAGATTCTTTATTCATCTGATTAATGTAAGCAGGCTTAAGGGGTTTTTACCAGTTGGTTTCCCCTAGATAAATTTTTTTACTTTTGTATGTGATTGTTGCATGTTTGTGAATGTTTTTCTAAATTGTGAATTAATTTCCAGAGAACAATAGAGTAGAATTGTGTCTCTTGATTTAGATTAAATTTCTTGTGCAGTTGTAATTCTATCACCATATTTATACAAATACTAAAACCAAATGGATAATGTAACTTGATACCACAATCCACAAACCATAACTGGACAGTGGAAATATATGCCCCCAAGTTCCGAATGTTGGAGATCCGTCAAGGGTAAAACCACCACCAACTCAAAATTCAGACCCGGCCTCGAATTATGAAAGAAGAGGGGGAAAAAAATTGCCTCTATGCTTAATGAGTAGTGTGACCAATGCACAAAAGTTAGATGAAACATTATAGACTCTATAACAAAAGGTTCTCCTTGGCTTCCCTCCGCTATGACTCAAACTTGATGGAAAAAATGGACAACAACACAATGATGTTGTACCAGTATGTGAAAAGAAGCATATATCCATCTCCCGACACCCTTTATCCCAAGCGGCTGCACCGATGGCTGCGATTATGGCGACAATTATAGGCATAGAAGGGGACGGGGAACTATCAGCCTCAACGTCAAATGCAATAAGCAGAGCCCAACCAATACATGAAATCAAATTTACAAAACCCACCATAAACGACAAGCTTCTGATGCTTAGAAAATTACTTCGAAAGGTAAGCACCTGACAAACCTGGGTGTTATTGTCATCCGACTTTACCATAGCTTCGCTTAGAAATGCATTGGCAGCAAATCCACTTCCTTTAGTGTCCACAAGAAAATCTCTTACTGTCCTCCTGGCAACAAGAGCGCTGGAAAACCCATCCACTCTGAACCAGAAAGTGAGGACAAGGTTTATTACTACTTCGGTCAACCTTGGCACCATGAAAGAGGAAGTGCTGTATTCTGTAGATCCCTCTTGGCCTTCTTTAGCTCCAGCCAAGTAACCTTCTAAGGCTTCTGAAGCCATGACTCTCACTCCTCTACCATCGGCATCTTTGGACCTGAAAGATCGTATTAGTACGTTTGTCCACACATCATTGTGGGCGCCATGCATTGGAATGCAAATGCAAATTGGCTTGATGGAACGGACACCGATTTCATCAAGAATTTCAGATACCAACTTGGAGTCGCTCCCTCTCTCCACAGGCAACGAGCCTTCCGCACGCAACAGGCCCTCCTCGTTGCACCCATGGCAGCGGTTTGTGAGGCATGTCAGACATGGAAGTAAGCAGCTGGAATCAGAGTGGCGCTTCAATGTACCAGGCATCCGACAAGTTAGCATCCTTGTGATCGTTTCGACTGTAGGGAAGACAATGCAATTGCAGTCGTGACTCTCACACGTCCCTGAAGCGCTCAATGGAAGGAATTCCAATAGGATGGAGTGTGCATAATTGGCATTGGCTTTCATGAATTCCCTCATCGAAGAATTCGGTGCGCCATTTGACAACATTACAACATCAGCAAATAATTGACGGATTTCTAATGCATGAAGGAGTTCTAATGGAGGGAGTTCTTTTGTTGTCATCAGTCCTTTTCCATTCGTCCCATTTATGTTGTTGAGTTTGGGACTTGCTAGAATGTCAAGGACATCCCGGGCACCTATCTCTGAATCCAGCCGTCCTCTAATGAGGCTGGTAACAAACACTGCTAAATTACCGACGCAGGTAATTCCCAGAGATGGAAAATTAACAGATCCAGTAACACCTTCTCCTATTTCAAGTTGCCCTAAGGCAACAGTTGACAACCATGCCAAGCAGCAAACCAGCTTGATGATCAACAATTGCATGACACCTCGGCTTCCCGCCCAATTCTTGAATAAATCCATTTCAAAACACAATCCAGAGAGGACTTACATCCAGCTCGTGATAAATAGAACTTTTGTTTCTCTCTTAATCTCAATTATGTGCCTACAAACATTTACCTTACAATCTCATGCTGCAAACATTTAAAATGAAAGCCAGCCATATTAAGAAAAAAATCGGATTTGCCTATACAACTTTCGATGTGGGTGTATAGAACTTTCCGCGTGGAGCTGAAGAGTCTTATACCTTCAAACATTTACCTGAAAATGAAAGTTGGCCATGAACAAGAAAAAAATCGGAATTTGCCTATATAACTTTCGATGTGTGTGTATGGAACTTTCGTGGAGCTGAACAGTATTATACCTGCAAACATTTACCTGAAAATGACAGCCGGCCATGACGAAGAAAAAATTCAGAATTTGACAATATAACTTTTGATGTGGGTGCATGGAAATTTCGTGGAGCTGAATTATACCTGGAAAATGCCATGAGATTTTAATCCCCCAACTTTTGATGTGGGTATACGGAAATTTCTTGGATCTGAAGTGTATTATACCTGGAAAATGCCATGAGATTTCATGAATTCCTTGATGGAGGAACTAGGTGACATAACTTTGACGATATAACTTTTGATGTGGGTGCATGGAAATTTCGTGGAGCTGAATTATACCTGGAAAATGCCATGAGATTTTAATCCCCCAACTTTTGATGTGGGTGTATGGAAATTTCATGGATCTAAAGTGTATTATACTTGGAAAATGCCATTTGACAACGTCACAACCGAAACATCGTCTTGTTGTCGGCCCTTTTCCATTCGTCTAATCTATGTTCTTGAGTTTAATATCTTAATTTTTTTTATTTTTTATGGGAGTTGTCTATGGATTCAACATAATAGTTTGGAATAGGTAAAAAAAAACTCACAAAAGTAGGTAGTTGAGTGTTTGAATTGCATTTTTTTTATGGTGGAAATAGATTCAACACCATCAAAAACCTTTAAGGCACTTAAAATACTCAAGTTTAACAATTGTAACCTAGATTTTCAAAACTCTTTGCCCGATTTTTTTATAATCTTACCAGAATTTCTAGATTATTCTATGGGTTTTTTTTAGACTACTCCCTTTTGATATGGGTGCATGGAAATTTCGTGGAACTGAAGTGTATTATACCTGGAAAATGCCACGAGATTTTAATCCCCTCCGAGCTGGCTTTGTACAAAGTGAAGTATATGGAAATGAACCTATGTACTCCACTGCAGCAGTCATAGTTAACTAATTTTATATTTATCAAAGCCATCCAAAGGTCATAAATTTGGAGGTTTATAAATAACTAATCTTTTTTCCACAAGAAAAAACTCTTTATATATTTATATATAAATGGTAATATTTCTCCAGTTTTATATCTTCTATTCTTTCATCTTGCATATCAAGCTATTCACAAAACTTTCCTATTCAAAATCAAACCAAATATAATTTTATATAAAACCTTTTGTCTGTTCTTCTTTATCATTCTACAACTTATTTACATCATATTCATCAAAACAAAAACATCATTCATCTACAATCTTCATTCCGGCATATTTTTAAAAACCTGAAAATGATGTTGAGGCCCTTGCCTCCCATCTCTCGTGTCCCACCAGATAAACTCCCCGGTCCTCCAAAGTAATGCTTCTTTTGAGAGCATATCTGCCTCCATATTCAACTCTCGGAAGATATGTATTGGATAAATAGAGCTAAAGTTTTTTTCCAAGTCTCTAATTCTCCTTTTCCACCAGGAAAGACCCTCAGCTTGCAAATCCGCAGAACCCAATAACCAGTCAATGATGATATGAGAATCCCCCATAACTTGTAACCGCTGGTAACCTTCTCTAAAAGCAATGAACAATGTAGCCCATAAAGCCATTAATTCTACTTTATTGTTTGTCCCTCTTCCAATCCTTAATTTCCATTTTAGCTTCCTACCATCAGTTAACCAAAGGACACCTCCAGCTCCACATACTAAGGCAGAAGATTTTGCAGCACCATCAAAGAAACAACAAATATGATTTTCAATCTGTGTCGATAGTTTCAGTGTTCTTGGCTTTTTTCTTCCTTTGGTTCCAAAGTAAAATTTGCCATTATCTGATGGATCAATCCATTAGTATTCCCCACGATATTCCTGTCAAAACTCAGTGTATTTCTGAAAATTCAAATACACCAAGGAACCTAAAAGGGAAGGATTTTATGCTCCAGGAATTTTAAAAACCATCTCTGAAGCCCTATTGTAAAATCCTCCTGTTCCCAACTACAAACAATCTGATAGTGCTGGTTCACTGCCTGCCAAATCTGACGTGAGAATTCACATTCCAAAATCAAGTGGTTTATAGTTTCATCCTGTTTTTACACAGAACACATATGTCTGGCCTAGCATAACCTCTTTTTTTCAAATTCTCCCATGTTAATATTTTTCGTGCCATAAGTAACCAGTTGAAACATTTTATCTTAAGTGGCATTTTAAGTGTCCAAAGAGATAATTCCCACTAGTGTCTAGTATTCCTCCATTCTTCCCATGCCAAAGCCTCATATGCCCCCTTTACAGTGATCACCCTTGAATTCCCGTTCCATGACCAACAAAGCTTGTCCTCTTCAAAATTTAAAAAAAAATCCAAAACTTCCCAAAGACTCCACATAGGCATCCCACTCATATTTGTAGACCCCAGTAATACCCAAAGTTCCGGCTCAAAGCCAACAATTGCCAATACCATCTCGATTATATTTATATATCTGAAACAGAAAATGGTACCCTTTCCTATTCAGCAGCTGAACCAATTCATGAGATAAGTAGGACATATCCGTCAACCCCCAGATTCCATCAACCCCTATCCGAACCAGAGGGCCTTTTCCTGGTACCCAAGCCAACTAGGCTTCAAGGATGGGAAGGGCACGACACAAAATCCTCCAAATCGCCGAGGCAATAGAGCCCATTTTTACTGATCAACGTAACCCAATGGGCACCAACACCCCTTTCAGATAATTTCTACAAATAATGCTTCCCCAAATACAGAATAAAAAAGGGCTCTCCAAAGTGACTTTGCCAGAAGGGACAGATTGAAAGTCGGCAAATGTTTGATGTCCCAACCACCAAAACATATAGGTTTCACCAATGTTTCCCAGGGGAAAAGATATATACCTTCATTCTGTTTTGCCCCTGTCCACAAAAAAGAAAAGAATATTTTTCTCAGAGTATCTAGAACTTGTGCAGGGATAGAATACAGGCTCATCCAATAAACCAGTAGAGCATCTAAGACAGATTTTACCAATATAATGCACCCTCCCAAAGACAACCATCGATTGGTCCAATGGTTTATATGTCTTTCCAATTTAGCAATAAGCCATTTCCAATTGTGATTAACATAGCTATCAGGTTTCAAATAAACCCCCAAATACTTGAAACCATTTGACAGAGGTTGGCATTGATAACCCAATAAATTTTGTAAAATTTCCACTTTCTCCTCTTCAAACCCATTCCAACAAAATTTCAGATTTCTATGTACTTATACGCAAACCCACAACATGGAAAAAATAAGACAAAACCTCCTTTATCTTATTCCATTATTGAAGATTCCCCAGATTTAGGATAAGTACATCATCCACAAATAATATATGAAGCAATTTACTGATCACTTCCACTTTTACCCCACTGAGCGTACCATTCTGAACTTCTTTAAGAAGTGCTAGACTTAGCCCTTCCATCAACGGGATAAAAAACAAGGGAGACATTGGGCAACCTTGTCTTAAGCCCCTGGATCCTTTGAAAAAGGGTGAAGGGCTTCCATTAATAAGTACAACAAATGTTGGAGAAGTAACACATTCGAGAATCCAATTCAGCATGTGGAGGTGTAAACCAATTTGCAAGAGTATCAGTCTCAAATAGTCTCAGTTTACACAATCATATGTTTTTTGCATATCCAATTTTAGGACAATGGCCTTTTGTCCGTTTACACCTTTGAAAAAAAAGGTTTCAAACGATTTGAGATAATATTGGTTATCACTTTATAGACCAAATTTCATAACGCAATTGGTCTATACTCATTTAAACTACCAGGGTAGTCACATTTTGAAATTAGTGCAATAAAAAGTGGCATTCATACCGCCAAAAACCGATGTTGTTTTCCTTGAGTCCTCAACAACTGCTAGCAAATTAGGTCCCATGATCTCAAAAAAATAAAGAAATAATTCCACAGTGAAACCGTCCGGTCTCGGGCTCTTTTCTTTAGAAAATTTCTAAATAACTCCTTTTATCTCCGCCAATGTCACCGAGGCCTCAACCACAACATTGTCTTCCTCCTCAAACATCTATGGGTACAATTTTACAAACTATCTGTTCAAGTATCACATTCTCCCCTGGATCTGAAGAAAATTTTTTGAAGTAGTCCACCGCTGCACGTTCCAAATTTTCCTGTACCTTCACCACAGTACCTGAACTTTCCTTCAACCTCCAAATGGAATTCGTATTTCTACGATGTTCTCCAAATTTATGGAAAAAAGGTCTATTTGAGTCACCCAACTGAGCTAAAGAACCCTATTTTTTTTGTTTTAATGAAACTTCTTCCAACAATAGTAATTCCTTCCTCTTTCCTTCTAAGTGGATCAATCTGTCTCCCAGATTTACCTCCCATACAGAGTGGTTCAATTTTTCAAAAATAGAAGATATCTCTCCTTCAATTTGATACAAATCCGCTCGATTTTGTCTCTTTTGTGTCTTTTCCCAAGAGATAATCTTTGACTTCAATCCTTTTAATTTTGCAATAAGTCCCTGCATAGGATTGAAACCCTCCCCTCGAAACTCATGTACCTAAAATCACAAAGCAAATAATAAATCTTTTAAAACCTAACCAAGCAGAATTGAACTTGAATGGAACTTTTGAATATCTCATGCCTTCCCTGACCTCAAGTACAACTGGCAGGTGATAAAAAATTGCAAAAACTTCAACCCATGTCTGATGGCAATTAATAGAAGAAAAGAGATGTTCCGCCACCAAAAAATGATCAAGTCTCTTCCCTATGTATGAACCATACTTACACCCATTTTTCCATGTTGGCACTAACTCTTCATCCCAAATATCCAGAAAATCAACAGAGTGAAAAAGCATTCTGAAAAATTCCACCAAGGGATCAGGCCTAGCCGAGAGCCCCCAAATCTCCCTCTCATCAAGACAAAAGTTTAAATCACCCCCAATGATAAGGGCTAGGTCACTAAGAAAACCAGAATTAAATAAATTTTCCCAAAAAACTTGACGCTCTGAATAAGGAGCATCGAAATTTAGAACCTTCAAAAGAATCCCCAAATCCTCACTAAAACCATCAAGAAAAATCTCTGCCTCAATTAACAAAGGGAAAAAATCAAAACATACTTTCTTCCATGCATAGAAGAGACCCCCGAAAGTCCCTTTGCATTTTTCGAACAGAGCTCCCATCCCGGGAAAAGACCCAACAAAACCTCCCTAGATTTTGCTGCCTCCACCATAGTCTCTTGAAAAAGTACTAAATCCGAACGAACAAAAAATAACAGTAGCTTGATAGTAGCAATTTTTGGGGCCCCTCCCACGCATCACACATTCAAAGATAGAATTTTCATGAATCCACCAATTGGTGGCCAATACCTCTAAGCGGCCTAGCAGAAGAAGAGACAGATGATCCCGATGCCTCCCCAACCATTTTTTTCCTCGTGCTCTGGGTCTTAACAGGCGAAAAATC
This sequence comes from Pinus albicaulis, assembly GCA_034641835.2. Lineage (NCBI taxonomy): Eukaryota > Viridiplantae > Streptophyta > Pinopsida > Pinales > Pinaceae > Pinus > Pinus albicaulis. Next base: position 69,512 of record JAXQQM020072581.1, read on the forward strand.
CTGTTGAATACCCCCCTAGCAGCCCCCTTCCCAATAAGGAGCGGGGAATAATGTTGAGTCCCAAAGCTTCCCTCTAATCGAGTCAGCCTCAAATACCTCCAAGGGCTCTCTCAGAACCGCATCCCGATAAGTTCGAACAAAAGTATGAATAAATTCATCCATTTGTCCTCCTGTCCCCAGCACCGAGGACATTAAACCTATATAGCTTCCATCTTTTATAGATTTTGTACCACTCCCACTCAACTCCACAGCCATAACGAAGGACATTTGGGAACCCAAAGCCGAAGTTGATAGAAGAGTGCTATCAAAAACCTTTCCTGCCACAGTGAAACCCTCCCCCATCACACTAGGGTTTCCCAAAACATTAGTGTTCTGTGTGAACGACACTACATGCCCCAAACCAGAAGTGTTCCCTTTCAGGATCCCATCATCCACATTCAAAAACCCCAAACCCTCATCAGAAGGATTTCCAAAGAACCCAGACGAATTAAGAAAAGGCAAGCTCTTGAGAAATTCAATCTCAAGCATTGAAAGTGAATGATACAGAGAGGGATTTATATTTCTAAGCTTACCCAAAAAAGGCGCCTCTGAGTCCACATCATTTCCATGAGAGCTCGTGAGAGGACCATCATACATGTCCTAATCTAGATCCGAAACAACATCAGTCGGTTCCTCGCTAGATAAAGACTCCTCCGGCCATCCTGAACAGTTTTTTTAAGTGTCCGATATAGTGGCAGAAAGCACAATGGAAAGGGACTCCAAGATAATCCAACTTAAGTCTATACACCTTATTCCTCTAAGTCACCTCAATAGAATCAAATAGGCCCCCCGACACATCCGCCTCCATGTATATCTTAGCAAGGTGATGCTCCATCTTCTCAAAAAGCTTATCCTCCACATAAAGGAACTTCCCCAGTCAATTTCCAATCGCTGTAAGTACCTCCTGATTCCAAAATTGGAATGGGAGTCTCAGCAGCAGGACACACAGATGTCGAAAAGAGAAAAAAGCCTTTTTAGGTTTGAAACCTACCATCCAACACCTCAACATAAGGTTGCCCTTCCCACAGCACCAAAAACTAGCAAGAACCCTAGTAGCATCTTCCGGGGTTTTTAAAAGAAATATAAACCAGCTACCCTTCATAGACTTTACAATCAGCTGATATCCCAACCACAAGCTCCAATTTTTCTCCACCCAACCTAAAATCTTTGCCTTGTTCATACACCAATATGTAAAATTCCCTACTAACACACGTAGCGCATACCAAACAACTTCTACAATGTTGTGAAACTAGCTCCAAAAATAGAATAAAAGATATATCAATGCCTTATAAATAAGCCACTTCGAGGGGGCAACCTCCAATACATTACATGAATGAACAATTCTTGGATGATACAAATTAAAAAAGCTCCTTTCTATATATAGGAGTCCATGGGGCCACAATGTAATCCTAGCCGAGCTAACAATAATATTTTAAGGGCACAATAATAACAATATGGGGGTTATAGGGGTACAACAATAACAATAAGGGGGTTACAATAACAACAATAAGGGACTATACAAGTAATATAGGGACCTAACCTGCCCCTCTCCTTCAAAAAAGTGTTGTCCTCAATGCTTGAGTAGCTCTGGGTGCTTCTGGATAAAATCCTCATCCTCCCATGTAGAATCTTCAGTGGGTAAGTTCTTCCACTTGATGAGATACTCTTAAATTGATCGATTTCGTAGCTGTCAAGTTCTTGTTTCGTGACTGCTTCAGGTTCCAATATGATTTTTCCTTCTTCATCAAGTTCTAGCAATATTTTTTGAACTGGAATATTTTTACCTATAACCTTCTTTAAGCATGAAAGATGGAAAACTAGATGCACTCATGAAGAAGCAGGAAGCTCCAATTTGTATGCCATAGTACCAATCGTTTGCAACACCTTGTAAGGACCATAGTACTTTGGCAATAATTTATTAGCCTTCTTAGCTTTCTTGAGGGACATTTTTTTGTATGGTTGTAGCCGTAAAAATACCCAGTCTCCTACATCAAAACTTCTCTTGCTGCGATGTTGATCTGCCTGTTGTTTCATTCGATTTTGTGCCAAATTCGGGTTATCCTTTAAGAGCTGGAGAACTTCTTGTTGATGCTCGATGTGATCTTCAACATGAACCTTGAATTTTCTCTTAAAGATGATGTGATGGATGGTGGATGATATCCATAAAGTGCCATAAATGGGGTCATTTTTGCTGCAGTATGGAAGGAAGTGTTATACCACCATTCAGTGAGAGGTAACCACTTGACCCATTGTGTTTGTTTATCAGATACAAAACAACAAAGATATCCTTCCAAACATTTATTTACTATCTCGGTTTGGCCATCGGATTGAGGATGATAAGATGATTTATGAGCTAATTGAGTACCCAAACAAGAAAATAACCCCGTCCAAAAATTTCTAGTAAAAATGGGATCTTTGTCACTCACAATAACCCTTGGGTTCCCATGTATCTTTTGAATTATGTCCATAAATGTAGTGGAAATTGTACTTGCTTTAATTGGATGAGATAATGCACAAAAGTGTGCATACTTGGTAATTCTATCAACTACCACCATTATGACACTCTTTCCTTCGGACTTAGGTAAACTTGTGATAAAATCCATTGAAATCTCCTCCCAACGTTGACTTGGAATGGATAAGGTTGAGGAAGACTCGGGGTCTTAATTGTCTCAACTTTATTCTCTTGCAGCGAACCAAGCATTCAACCACAGCTTTTGAATATTAGATTTAAGGTCATCCCAAAAATTCTTTCTTCACCCTATTGTAAGTTTTTTTTAAAAATCCACAGTGTCCTCCTAAAGGAGAAGTGTGCAATTCCAAAAGAATATTTTGTTTTGGTTGGGAATTCTTACAAAGATAAAAGCGATCTTTGTACCATAACGAATCATTTCTCCAACTAAATGTATCAGATGCACTAGGATCTTGCTGCAACTTTTGAATGAGTGTCCACGCGTCTTCATCCTTCTTCCATTCATATCTTGCTTCAGTTATCCAATCTGGTTGGATAATAGAAATGGCACAAAGCAATGCTTCTACGTCTTCATTCTTTCTTGAGAGTGCATCTGCAACAGCATTTAGCTTCCCTTTTTTGTATATTATTTCAAATTCATAACCCAACATCTTTGTGACCCATTTTTGCTGCACTTCTGAAAATATTCTTTGATCCAAAAAGTGTTTAAGACTATCATGATCAGTTTTTACCTTGAAGCGTCTTCCCATTAGGTAAGTTCTCTATTTCTTTAGTGCATGCAATATTGCTAACATTTCCTTCTCATAAATAGGTTTAAATAAATAATTTCCTTTGATTTGACGACTTTCAAAATCAATGGGTCTTCCTTCTTGCATTAAAACAACACCAATTCCATTTCCTAAGGCATCATTCCCTGATAAAGGTTTTGTGAAGTTTGGCGTAGCTAAGACCGGTGCTAGGCACATTGCCTCTTTAAGATGTTCAAAGGCCTTAGTTGCTTCAGGAGTCCATGAAAATGCATCTTTATTCAATAATGTTGTTAGAGGTGCTGGTATTCTCCATAATTCTTAACAAACTTGTGATAATACCCTGTTAACCCGAGAAATCCTCGCAACTACTTTACGGTTATGGGGACTTTCCATTCCTTTATGGCTTTAATTTTGTTAGGGTATACTTTAACACCCTATACAATATGACCCAGATATTCCACCTCTTGTACTCCAAAGAAGCATTTGGGTATTTTTTCATATAATTGTTTCTCCTGCAATATTTTGAGCACCCTGTCAACATGTTGAACATGATACTTCCAAGACCTGTTGTATATTAGTATATCATCAAAAAAAACTAGCACAAATTTTCTAAGGAAGGGTTTGAAAATGGAATTCATCAACCCTTGAAATGCAGAAGGTGCATTGGTAAGGCCAAAAGGCATGACCAAAAATTCATAATGACCCTCATGAGTTCGAAATGCTGTTTTCGGAATATCTTCAGTCTTCATTCTAATTTGATGATATCCTGAGCGAAGATCCGACTTAGTAAAATAAATTTCTCCATGTAATTTATCCAATAATTAATCAATAACATGAATGGGAAATTTATCTTTAATGGTGAGCTTATTGAGCTACCTATAATCTGGACACATGCGCCATGATCCATCCTTCTTGTGTACCAATACTACAAGAGTAAAGAAATAACTTTGACTAGGTTGAATTATACTCGCCTCTAACATTTCTGCAATCATATGTTTAATTTTGCTCTTTTGGACATAAGGATATATATAAGGCCTAATGTTTGGAGGAACACTTCTCGGAATCAAATGAATAGCATGATCATGATCACGAATAGGTGGGAGTCCTTTGGGAGTTTCAAACACCTTGGAATGATTGTCCAAGACTTTTTGGAGATCTGCAGAAATAGCTTATTATCTTTCCCAGCTTCCCTATAATACCCCATAATTCGACTTCCTTTCCTTATGAAAAAAATTCAAGAAAAGTTCTTGAAAATTAAAAGCTACCGTCCCCAAAGATTATAACCATTGTACTCCTAGTACAACATCAACACCTCCCATAGGAATGGAAAGCATTGGACTATTCAATACATATTCCCCCATGGTTAGCTTGATATTATGGCATTTTCCAGAGAAATTTATAGTTCCTCCATTTGCAACTATCACTTGACATTCTGGTGCTGGGTATAGGAAACAATTTAATTCCTTGGCTACCTTACAATGAATAAAATTATGGGTGCTACCTGAATCAATCAACACTATTACCTTTTCTTCTTGATTTGTCCTTGTATCTTGAGAGTTTGAGGAGTGGTAATTCCTGCCAGTGCATTACACGATATGGTCGGATTCATTTCTTCCTCTTCTAGGGTTGGTTCCTAGTGTATATCCTCTTCTTGTTCATTTTCTTCTTCCTCTTCACAATCTATGTAAAATAATTTCTTCTCAACACACTTATGACCTTTAGTGTATTTTCTATCACAACTGTAGAAAATCCCTTTTCTCTTTTTTCTTCCAATTGTTGTGGTGTCAACCTTGTAGGTTGTGGAAATCTAGATGTAGCAACACTTCCTTCTTTATAGAATTGAGTGGTAGGCTTCCTTGTCGCCATAATTTTACATTCAACTTTTCTTGCCAACCTGAATGCCTTCTCCAATGAATCAGGTTCCAAAACACGAACTTCATGTTGGATGTCATCCTTTAAAGTGCCTATGAAGAGATCAATCCTGTGTTCCTCTGGAATATCAGTTACCCTTATATTCAATTTTTGGAAGTCCTCAATGTGTTCCCCCACTAAGCCCTTTTGTTTGAGATTTATCAATTGGCTAAAGAAGGTGTTGCTCTTTGTATCCTCATAATGTGCTATCATTTCCTCCGTAAAAATTGACCAAGTGACAATTTTTTTATGGGAGCAAAGCCATCGATACCATACAAATGTGTTTTGTTCTAAATGTAAAGTTGCAATGCGTACCTTTTGTGTGTTTTGCACATTATGGAGATCAAAATATTGCTCCATATGTAGTATCCATGTTACAGGATCCTTTCCATCAAACTTCCTCATATCCATTTTTGGAATATGGTGGTTCTTCCCTCCAAAATTAGAGTTTATGAAATCACGATTAACATTTATTTTGTTCTCATCATGAGTTTCCTCTACTATCTTTTCACCATTAGGAAACATTTCTTGTATCAACTTTTTCAAACCTTCCATGTCTACTTTTAGATCATTCTTCATGTTTTCCATCTTAGATTCCATGTCATCCATCTTAGATTCCATGCTAGCTTCCATGCTATCCATCTTAGCTTCCATGCCATTCTTCAAACCATCCATCTTAGAGTCCATGCCTTTCTTCAAAACTTCCATGTCATTTTTTGTTGCTCTTTGCGAGAGCGAAATTTGTTACACTTGTAATTTTGATATGTCATGTTTCCATTCTTTGTCTTCATGAGTCATAGTAGAGCCTTCTAAAGTCTTAATGGGTAATTGAATTCTTTTTAGGGGCCATTTTAGAATCCAATACTGATATCTATTCTACAATATGCCCTTGGAATCAATTCAACTTGATTCTTCAAACAAGATTTATGCAATTCGGGAAAAAAAATACACACCTTTTACTTTTTTTTTAGGAGCTCGATATTGAAATTGACTTATCTCTATACTTGCATATTCTCAATATCTGAAATTCGGTCCTGCAGTAGTCCTCTAAAGCTGCTTGCAAATGCCACAGGTCTTACTTGATTTGGATTCTTCGAGGAAAAGTTATGTCCAATCTCCCACAATTACCTAATTATGGATTGGTTCAGTAGAACAAACTTGTACGACTTACCACATGTCACTATTTGCTCCTTTGGCTATGAAATTTATAGGCAGGAAACTACAGTTCGTGTAATTCCAGTCACTTTTTACATAATTCCAATCCGATGCTCAGAGAGAGAGTTATGAATATTTTCCCACGATCACCTCTTTGAGATGAAATTCAGGGTCCTGACAAAGACCTAAAAAGCCCAAAATTCCACAGATCATATCTCTGAAAATATTGCGAACCAAGCTCTAAAATTTTGCAACGATATTAATCACGATTTCGGCTTCATACTCTAAAAATTTTAGCTTCTGAACCTTCATAGAAAAAAATTTATAGCGAAAATTCCACGATGATATGTTTGGAGCAGCGAAACCCTAGAATCCAAAGCTCTGATAGCAAATGTTGTGAAACCAGCTCCAAAAATAGAAGAAAAGAGATATCAATGCCTTAGAAATAAGCCACTTCAAGGGAGAAACATCCAATACGTTACATGAATGAACAATTCTTGGATGATACAAATTACAAAACCTCCTTTATATATATAGGAGTCCATGGGGCCACAATGTAATCCTAGTGGGGCCACAATGTAATGCTAACCGACCTAACAATAATAATTTAAGGGCACAATAATAACAATATGGGGGTTACAGGGGTACAACAATAACAATAAGGGGATTACACTAACAACAATAAGGGGGTTACACTAACAACAATAAGGGACTATACTAGTGATATAGGGATCTAAGACGCAAGCCCTATGTCATCGCCCAAAACCATCTTGCAGCTATCAGGGTGTCTTTTCCAGACCCGCCAGGGCTTTGTCTTCCGTTTCAGAGAAATATTGTTTTTTGCATATAGGGCAGTCACCTTCTGATTTTCACCGATAGTTCCTTCTCCATGAGACTCTAACACACCACCACCAGAAGGAGCCTCAAATCCTCGAACTCCAGAATGAGGGTTTCCCAGTACTTCCAGAATAGTTGTTGGAGAAAATGTCTTCTGACTACCCCATCTCTCAACATAACACTTTTTTCCTTTTTGATTGGATGACTCAATCAACTCTACCACATCTTTTTTTTTCTGGAAAGCCTCGTCATCCTCATCCAGCAGTACCTCCCTCTCCATCTAGCCTCCAGATCAAAAGTAAAACCAATCACAAATAGCCATAGGATTACCACTCTCCACCAAATCCAAGGTTAATAAAAAACAAATAAACTTAAGAAAACTAGACCCATCATGCCTCGACACCACAACCTATCACATCAGAAAACCCAGACCTCTGAAGCCTCCCCCCCACTGACACTAAAAACCAAAACCTACCACATCATCCACCAAGCACAAAACCCCACCTCGTGCCTTCCAGAATAGGTCATCATAAAACCAAGACCACCCAAGCCTCTCCCCCACTCGCACTAAAAACCAAAACCTACCATTGTCCAGCAAGCACAAAACCCCACCTCATGCTTTCCAGAACAAGTCAAACCTCCCCAAGGCCGCCATGCATAATGTTTCAGAAACCCACTATCCAGCTGCCATCCTTAAGGTTTCAAGCTCCCTGCAACCATGGTTTATAGATAATTAATCAGTGATGATGATAGTAGTGTATGTCAGCAATTTGATGTACGTCGCGTCTCACTTAATCAAGTCTATAACAACCAATTAATTAATATCAAATTGTTAATAATATCTCTCATTTATGTTTATATATCAAATTGTTTATCATTTATGTGAAATTATTTGTAATAATATCTCTTATTTATGTTTATATATTGGATTGTTTAATGGCATAAAACAAAATCATTTATTCAATAGATTTACTACTAAAGTTTCATTATTTTGAGAGAGACGGAAAATTTTATACAAAAATTAATGCGTTACTTTTATTAATGTGTTTGTACTTGTTATATACACTTAACACTAACACACGTTAAATTTTAATTATAAAATAAAATGATTTATTCAAATAAATGTCTTTCTAGATTAATCACATCATTAGGATTTGCAGAAATTTGAATAATAGATGAATTATTCACCGAGATTATCCTGATTACACACTATTTGAGCTTCATGCATAATACATAACCTCTTCTACCATTGATCATCAATTTGCGGAATTAAAAACAATCGCATGCGCACATTAAAACATTAATCAATCACACATATAAACACAGTATGTAATGGGGAAAGCTTACAGCTGAAAACCCCCAACTATCTGTATATTATAATGATAGATAACATGTAACAATCATAGTACAAACTCCTCATAAGCTCTCAGCACTATCTCCAATTGTTACACACTACACAAGCTCAGATATGAACAAGTCACAAGTTCAAATCTCCTCCACCTATTAGCCTGCCTCTACTACGCAATCCAAGATGGTTAATTGTTAGATCCAATTTTGAATCCCCTTCGCTTGTACTGCACAATCCTCATTGGCAATCTCAATCAATGTGTGTGCAAAATCTCATGCACAGCTATAGTCACAACTGAGGTAAACCCCGCTCTTTCACCTATCTCTTCCCTCCATCGACTCCCCATCAACTGGTCTATGTACTGCAGCTTAACTAATGTATTCTTTAGTTGATTTATGAGTTAATAATTAGTGAATTAATTAATAATTAATTCACACCACTCATCACTAGTGTATTAATCAGCTAGACTAAATATTATCAGCTAGACTAAATGCAACTATTTCAACTAAGTTAAACTGAATACAACTCCACTAACTTCCTCAATCAACTCCACCAAACTCGTCACATGATTTCTAACTGAAGTATCCATGCAATAGCTCCACATAACCCTTAAGAATAGTGTAATTCCTTCTGTTAGCTCCTGTGCCACATCTGTCCACTTAACTGAAGTGATCCAAGAGAATAAGATAATGTTTAGAGTCCAAATATTATTAAGAGCTAATAATATTCGACATATCTATTTTTAGACTAGTAATCTAAAAATAGATTCCACCCAGTATGTCTAAAAATAGAAGTCCAGATATTTTTTCTGACTTGACCAACCATCCACAAATAGCATCCTGCAACTCATAGAACATGATCCATATGTCTAAAAATAGACATAGTCTAAAAATAGACTTTGTGCCAAAAATAGCCTACGGGCCCACTTAGTGAAGGTGACTTCTTTCCACTAAGCTCATCATCTTGTTTCATTCTCAACAAGATATGGATTATCTGCAACCCCTATCCTGCCTCTGTGGTATTCGAATTTGCTCCTGGTGAGCGCCTTCGTCAAGATATCAGCATCCCGATCCTCCGTGGGAATGTATGAAAGTAACATGATCCTTCGCTGCACACAATCTATGATATGATGGTACCTAATGTCGATGTGTTTGGATCTATCATGAAATACTGGATTAGCCGAGATTTTAATGCAACTCTGGTTATCATAATAAATCACAGTAGGCTCCAAGTGTGACCCAAACAACCCGACCAGATCTTCCTCATCATATACCGCATGCACCCAAGCTTGCCGCTACATACTCTCATCACCGGGAATCGAGTGCCACGAACTCGTCTCTCGCTGTACCAAGAAACTGTTGTCGACCCGATACTGAAAATCCCTCCAGATGTGCTCTTTCTGTCCGTTGGGCTCCCTGCCCAATCTGCATCCGTGAAGCCACATAGCCTCACCTCATCCTCCTGTCTGTACCACAATCCATATCCTGATGTGCCTCTGAGATAACGCAATACATGCTTGCCCGCCTTCCAGAAGAGCTTGGTAGGCTTAACCATAGCTTGTGAAAGCTGGTTAACTGCATAGCATATATCGGGTCGTGTATTGACCAGATACATAAGCGACCCCACCAACTGTCGATAAAAAGTGGCATCCACTACCTCCGCTGAAGTAGCATCCTCCTTCCTCCAACCTCCAGGAAGAGGAGTATCAACAGGCTTGCAGCCATGCATGTTGAACTTCTCCAGTATCTCCCGAGCATACTTACCCTGAGAAACAAATAGTCCATCACTGCGCTGCCAAATTTCCAATCCCAGGAAATAATGAAGGAGGCCCAAGTCCTTCATCTCAAAATCTCTAGCAAGATCCTCCTTGCATGAAAGTATCAACAACTCATCACCTGTCAGAATCAAATCATCTACATAAAGTACAATGATCAGCAACTTACCCTCCACCACAATCTGGTATAGGTTCAGATCCGCCTCACTCTTGGAGAATCCAAGTCCGGTGAAATAACTGTCTATCCGTGTGTACCAACCACGAGGTGCTTGTTTCAACCCATACAACGCTCTCTTGAGCCTGCACACATGCGACTCACTGCTGAAGATCTCGAAACCTTCAGGCTGCTCTATGTACACCTCCTCAATGACTCCATTGAGGAACGCAGCCTCTCACATCCATCTGATGAATGTGCCACCCCATCCGCGCTAAGAGAGCAAGAATCATCCGTATGGAAGAATACCTTGCGACAGGTGCAAAGGTCTCCTCATAATCGATCCCCTCTATCTGTGAGAAGCCTCGGGCAACAAATCTTGCCTTGTACTTCTCCACACTCGCGTCAGCCACTTGCTTCACTTTGTAGATCCATCTCGAACCCACCACTGATTTCCCTTCCGGCCTTGAGACAATCTCCCATGCACTGTTTCTGACAATCGAATCATACTCTTCCACCATGGCATCTACGCATGCGGGGTCCTCCACATCTTCCTCGAAAGAGGATGGCTCTATCACGGCACATTTGCTCACAAGAGCCATGTATCCAGTGTACCGGTCCGGTGACTGTCTCTGTCTGCATTGTGCTATAGGTGGTCCTACAACCTTCTCTACATCTTGAGCCAGTCGCTTTTCTTCTGTAGTGTGCTTCTGCCCTCTGATGGTTGGCGCTACATGAGTAGTCTCTTGCACTCCATGAACTTCATCTTGTGGCTGATCCACATCCTGAAGCTCATCCGTAGGAACTAATAGCTCCTCATCTGCATGCAAGTGTGGCTCCCTCTCAAGCGAACACTTCATGGCTTTCTCCTCCCGAAATTTGATATCCCATCACACAATAGCCTTCTGACTATCCGGAAAATACACACGATAGTTGTGGGGCATATGGCTTTCGGAGGTAACTGAAAATGACATGAGAAATTTAATATCTATCTTGCAGAAAAGTAAACTAATATCAAACTACACACTCATACTTCAATCCCTCACCATTAGTCTCGCTATGACTTTCGGAGGTAACTGAAAATGACATGAGCAATTTAATATCTAACTTGCAGAAAAGTAAACTAATATCAAACTACACACTCATACTTCAATCCCTCACCATTAGTCTAGCTATGGCTTTCGGAGGTAACTGAAAATGACATGAGCAATTTAATATCTAATCTAACTACTAAAGCAAATGTGCAAGACTGAAATAAACAAAACAGTGCTGGAATTAAACAAAAACTAAGAAAAAGAAATCAGCAGAAGGACAATATTGATTCCATGTCATTAGTCATTATAAAAAGATGTGCAAATGCCCGGGCTGCCTATTGTAATCTGAAACAAGAACACTGATCAGTTAACAACAACATAAAACATAAAAGATTATAGACAGAAGTAAAATGTAAAGCATGAAAAATTATGGACAAAGATGAAACGTAAATACCATAAAAGATGTAATGTATATACACGTGAATGACTATGGGACAATGAACTTAAAGAAATGAAACATGAAACTATACAGGAATACGCAAAACCTCAGCGTGTGTAGGGGCCCTCTGCACAGAACTCGGGCAACAGCCTTCAAATACGAATTACGCTTATGAACAGAGTCTTCTCATATATTAAAATGCGGTCATAACAGAGAAATAATGTCACAACACAATGGCAATGCAATTACATTATAGAGCTAAGCTATTATGCGTATGAGAACGCATTATTTATAACTGAAGGTGATATAACTAATTCCCTAAAGTCTGTGCTGATAGAAGACACGTGAACCATCACGTCCAGAGATCTAGCATCATGGCCGCCGTGAGGAGTAAATCTATGAAGAGTGGTTGTTGGATTCGGCTTATGGAGCCGTTTACAGGTGTTGATATGTCTCCCATGATTTAGAAACGGCCACGCAAATCTCCACGTGATGAGAAACAGAGTTCTGTCACCGTGGGACTCTTCGGTTGACCACCACTTGGCCACCTTTGACCACAACCTTCCTAGATGAATTCGACTGAGCCAATAGGACACGATCCATGTCCATGTCATTTCTAACTTTCCCATGTGGCTCGATTTTCCTGAAGACACCTGCAATATAGACTTTAACAAAATGGCTGGGAAAGTTGCAACAGCTGCGGAAAGTGGCAAGATTCCGCAGCTAAATGAGCAAAAATCTAAATCAAACAGCAGACACAAAACATAGTTAAAAACCGTTTTAGATGCTCTTTTACAATTAATATGCAGTGATATTGATGACTTAGAAGGTCCAGGTGAATGAAAAAGGTCTAGAAAGTTGTATAAGAAAGATGCAGATTTGAGACTCAACATGGAACATGGGACATATCCTCCTCTTCTTCTTATGTCTTGGGACACTGTTCAGTAGACAACTTTGCACCTACATAAATAGGAACACTCACCGGTTTACTATCCTACATATTGAACCTCTGCAATATAGTCTCGACATACTTCCTCTGGTTTAACCAGAGCTTCCTCTTTGCCCGATATATCTTAATTTCCATGCCTAAAATATAGTTTGCAGCTCCAGGATCCTTCATGTTGAATTTGGAGAACAGTTGGGTTTTCAAATCTTGGATAATTTCTTTGTCATTTCCAATCAACAACATATCATCCACATACAAGACCAAATAAATAACACGGTCACCAATTAATTTAAAATAAACACAGTGATCCTCCTTGCTTCTGGTGAAGCCAAGTCCTCGTATATAGGTATCAAATTTCTGATACCACATCCTTGGTGACTGCTTTAACCCATACAAAGACTTCTTCAACCTGCATACTAGTTCTTTCTTACCCTTCACCATAAAGCCTTAAGGTTTCTTCATGTATTTCTCCTCTTCTAGATCCCCATGAAGAAATGTTGTCTTCACATCCATCTGCTCTATCTCAAAATAAAAAGAAGCAGCAACAGATAAAAGTAATCTAATAGAAGTAACCTTGGCAACAGGAGAAAAAATATCACCAAAATCAATTCCCGGCACCTGGGAATAACCTTTTGCTACCAACCAAGCTTTTTATTTCTCCACCTTGCCTTCTACATTCATCTTCTTCTTAAACACCCATTTGCTCCCAATGGGCTTCCTTCCAGCCGGCAACTCCACCAGATCCCATGCATTGTTTTTGTGCAAGGATGCCATTTCATCAACCATGGCCTCCTTCCAGAGTTTTCCATCCTCTGAATCTACTGCCTCCCTGACAGTTCTGGGTTCATCATCAGTTATAGTTAAGGCAAAACCTGAAAAGAAAGCAGATGGACTATACCTTTTTGGTTGCCTTCTTTCCCGAACCGATCTTCTCAAAGCTGGAGTTTGTGGCTCTTCATCTTCTGAGTCTTCTTCTGTTGTAGAGTCTGATTCATCCTCCTTTAGCTCAAACTCTATCTTCTCAGGTTCCTTTGGTATGACTTCATGTTTAACAACATCTTTCACCTCTCTAAACACCACATCTCGGCTGTACACAACCTTCCTTGTTTTCGGGTTCCAAAGCTTGTAACCTTTTAAACCATCCTTGTACCCAATAAAGATGCACCTTTCAGATTTATTATCCAACTTGGTCCTTTTCTCCTTTGGAACATGTACATATGCATCACATCCAAATACCCTTAGATGTGAAAGAGAGGATTTCTTACCAGTCCATACCTCATGTGGAGTCTTATCCTCCAACGCTGATGAAGGTGATCTGTTAACTAAGTAACATGCAGTCTCCACTGCCTCTGCCCAGAATTCTTGTCCTAACCCAGTACCACTGAGCATGCTTCTTGCCTTTTCCATCAATGTTCTATTCATTCTTTCTGCAACTCCATTTTGCTGAGGTGTGTATGGAGTAGTCTTCTTCCGTGCTATACCACACTTCTTACAGAACTCTTCAAATTCCTTCTTGCAGAACTCCCCACCATTATCTGTCCTCAATGCCTTTATCTTCTTCTCTGTCTGGTTTTCCACCAGAGCCTTAAATTATTTAAATTTTTCAAAGACTTCAGATTTCTTCCTCAAGAAATATATCCATGTATTCCTTGAGAAGTCATCTATGAATGAAACATATTACACAGACTTTCCTAGTGATGGAACTGACACAGGTCCAAACACATCACTATGCACAAGCTCTAATATCTTGTTTTCCCTCTTAGCACCAGAAGGAAAACTCACCCGATTTTGCTTCCCATATACACAATGTTCACAGAAATCAAAATCCAGAGAGAAATTAGACATACCTTCTACCATACCATTTCTATGTAGTATCCGAAGGCCCTTCTCTCCAATATGTCTAAGCCTTTGATGCCATAGCATGGTCTTTTCTCCAGACACAGCTAGGCTTTCTGTCCCACTTTCAGGAACCACAGAACTGTTACACCCATCAATAACTGTGCTACCTTGTAGCTTGTACAGAGTTCCATTCCGAACTCCCCGCATTAATACCAGTACTCCTCGAACCATCTTGCAGGCATCTTTCTCGAACACTGTTTTTACACCTGCATCATCCATCTTGCTTACAGAAATCAGATTTCTGGCCAATGCAGGAATATGCAGAACACCATGAAGTGTTCTAATCCTTCCACCTTGCAGCTTCAGCTTGACCTTTCCACGTCCGACAATTCTGGCCTTCCTATCATCCCCTAGGAAGACATCACCACCATCATATTTCTCATACTCGCAGAACCACTCCCTATGGGGAGTGAAGTGAAAGGATGCACCTGAGTCAATCAACTATGACTCATGATCTACATGTGTATTTGAAGAAGAAGCCAAATACACATCCCCACCTTCATCCGAGGTGGTTTTGGCCTCTGCAGAAGGACCTTCATCAGATCCCTTTCCTTTCTCAGGAGCTTTAGATCTGCATTCCTTTTTGTAGTGCCCTTCCTTTCCGCATTTCCAGCACACCTTTACAAACTTTCCAGGAGATTTAGATATCTCTCTAGATTTAGATCTCCCACTCGAAACCTTATTCTTGTTTCTGTTCTGGGACCTTCCTCGTATAGATAAGGCATCTCCATTCCGACCCTCCATATTTCTCCGTCTCATTTCCTCCGATAGCAAGGCTGAGACAATGTCATCAAAATTCAAGGTAGTTGTATTGCTACCTATTGCAATAACCAGACTGTCCCATGAATCTG
This sequence comes from Pinus albicaulis, assembly GCA_034641835.2. NCBI lineage: Eukaryota > Viridiplantae > Streptophyta > Pinopsida > Pinales > Pinaceae > Pinus > Pinus albicaulis. The sequence continues at coordinate 85,118 of JAXQQM020072581.1, forward strand.
GTAGAGAACACAACAAGCTGATGCACTTATCTTCATCTGAGATTTTAATATCAACAGATGACAGCTGACTTACCACAGTATTGAAGGCATTCAGATGCTCTGTCACCGAGTCTCCATCCTTCATTCTTAGGTTATACAATTTTTTCCGTAGGAACAATTTATTCACCAGAGACTTAGATTGGTACAAAGTCCCTAGCTTGTCCCACAAGGTCTTCATCGTAGCTTCCCCAGATACATTCAACAATACTGAATCTGAGACACACAACCATATTGTGCTCTTAGCCTTCCGATCCAGTTTCTTCCAGTCTTCATCTGACATTGCCGTTGGTTTAGTACCTGGATCTACCGTGATCCACTAATCTTTATCCACCAACAGATCCTCCATCTTGAGCTTCCACAACTCAAAACTCTGACCATTAAATTTCTCAATCTCTATCTTTTTTGGCCATCATCATCTTCTTCACTCAAGAACCGATTCTTGCAAATTCCCATCAACAGGGTCTGACTCGTGTCCAAGTAAAACCCTCAAGAACAAAGGTGTCCCTGAGCTGAAGAATTGAAACCAAATGTAGAGCCAACTTCAACAAAAATTATCCGCACATGAATCTTATAATGTAAAAATAAACAATAGCGAGACATAAAACAGATAAAATTAAATATTTTCCTGATTCCAAATTGGGACGACCAGCTTGATTTTTCATTATATTCCTTTTAGTGTTACAACACATATATATACATGTCGAAGCATACATAAACCCCAATCCATTAACCTTGGATTAGAACATAATCGTAGTTCCCTTGACCGGATCTACAAAATACCAGGGGTCGAAAACCATCGTACCCCAAAACCATGTGCAAACTCATGCACAAAACATGGGTGGGTCCACATATGAGTGGGACTGCATACCAAAAATTCGCCAGGGCAATCGCCCGGACTGACAGGGTCGCGCCTCTATGACCCCTCGTTACGCTTCGGCGTAACGTACAGCTGGGGCTAGCCGTGGAAAGAATATAACACATACCCAAATATGAGACTTAGATTTTATTATGATTTCTGTCACACTTTAGTTTTTCAAGGGTCACCGGTCCCTTAGGTTTTTCAG